>JAJPUD010001320.1:277278-303220 GCA_023553655.1 Myrmecobius fasciatus
CACATACATTATTGATGGAGTTGTGAAGTGATTCAACCATTCTGGAAAGTAATTTGGAACTATGCCCAAAGGGCTATCAAATTATGTGTATCCTTTAATCCAATAGTGTTTCTACTGGTTTTGCAAGGATTAATGATGGAAAATTATCCATGCATAGCTTTTGAAAATTAAAAAGTTTCTATAAATAAATAATAAAATGTATTGGAAAAGCATGAGAAGGAATATTAAAAGAAACAAATTAAAGTTAGAATCAAGAAAACAATATATACAGTACTTATAGCAATCTAAATGAAAAGGCCATAATCAATCAAAACTGAATGTTTCAAAATTATGCAAACAACATTTACACCTACAAAAATATGAAAAAAGATTCCTCCCCCACTTTTCTTTGGCAGAGAGGGGGAACTATGGATATGGAATGATGTATATACTGCTAATTTTTTTTAGTTTGTTAATTTTACTAATCTGTTTCCCCTTTTTGAAAAAAAAAAAAAAGAAATCTGCTTTCTCATCCTCCCATGTATATATCTCTCCCTCAACTTGAGAACTAAAAAACAACAATGTGCAAATCCTATTATAAATACAGTCTATCAAAACAAATTTCCACATTGGCTATGTAAATGGAGAGAGAGAGAGAGAATGACAGAGAGAGAGAGAGAGAAAGGGAATATATTTCTGTAGTCTATGTCCTTTACCTCTCTATCATCATTGTAGATAGCATGTTATATTTTATCATTAATAATCCTAATAAGTTACCAATTATTACCACAATTATGTTATTGCATAAATTCTTCTAGATTTATTCGTTTCACTCACTAACAGTTCATACAAATGTTTCCAAGTTTCTCATTCACACTGTCACAATGGTACTCTTACATTTACAAATCATAACTTCTACATTTGTGCTCAATTTATGAGCACCCTTTCAGATTCTCATTTTTGTCATTTCAAAAATGCTACAAATATTTTTTGAACATCTTTAAAATTGGTTTTGTTTAGAACTTCTCTCTCTTAATCTATCTTCTTTATTATTTCTCTGTTGAATAAAATGTATTGTTATGCCAAACTCTTTGTGTATATGTGTTTTCTTCCTTCCTTTATCCATCTCAGATGAGGATGAGATTTAAAGAATTAGCTATTCATTTCTTTCCCTCTTCCCAGTTTGTACAGATATCTACTGGTGAACCCTAATTATGTTAAATAACTGTCCCTAACTTGCCTGTCTTCCTTTCCTTCCTCCTCAAATCTCTGCTTATTGTGTTCCTCTTCCTCTTTTTTTTTTTTTTAACATTCTCATGAGATCAAAACATAATATAATCACTAATAGGTCTTATCTAATTAGATTCCTCATTATTATGATTATCATATATGTTATTAGCTATCTATATATGAAATAAGCAGTTTATCCTTGTTTATTCAGTTATTGTTGCTTATCATGTTTGTCTTTTTATTTCTCTTTTTTTTTTTCTAATTTTTAAAAATGTTACATCCAGAATGCTTGGAAATCCTCTTTTTCATTAAAGGTCCATTTCTCTACCTCCCCCCCCCCAAGGTATCATATTCAGTTTTACTAGCTAAGATTTTTTTTTTTCTGTAAGTCCATACCTTTTACCTTTTGGGATATCATATTGCAGGTTCTCAGATTCTTTATACTGATGGCTGTTAAATCATGTGCAATCCCAAATGTACCTTCTTGATACTTTTTTTTTTGTTCTGGCTGCTTGCATTATTTTTTTTCTTAAACTTGGAAATTCTGCATTTTTATTAGGATGTTTGTAGCAAGGATTTTTCATGTGAATGTATATGTGTGTGTGTGTGTGTTTTCAGGAGATAACTAATGAATTATTTCTAATTCTATTTTGCCTGTTTATCCTAAGAAATTTGCTAAGTTTTCTTTAAAAATGTCTTGAAATATCAATGTCTAGGGTTTTTTGTCCATTATATTGAGATAGTCCTGTGATTTTTATTTTTTTACCTTGATCTATTTTATAGATTACTTGTCTTTGCTATACTTTATATTTTCTTCTTTTTTTTCTTTTTTTTTGCATTTTACTTATTTATTTTAAACATTTACCAATTACATTTTTTAATTTTTTAAAATTTTATTTGCATAACATATGTGTGGGTAATTCTTCAACATTAACCCTTACATAGCTTTCTGTTACAAATTTTCCCCCCAACTCCCCACCCCTCCCCTAGATGGCAGGATATCCACTTCATGTTAATTATGTTAAAATATTGGCAAATCAAATATATGTATACATATTTCCAAACTTATCATTGTTGTGCAAGAAAAATCTTATCTACACAAAAGATATATCAGATAAAGGAAACACAATGTAAGTAAACATCAATCAAGGAGTATGAGAATATTATGTTGTGGTCCACATTTCACATCCCTCTCTCTGGGTGTATATGGCTTTCTTCAGTGAACAATTGGAGGTGGTTTGAAACATTTCATTCTTGAAGAGAGCCATGTCCATCAGAATTGATCATCATATAGTACTGTTGTTGCCGTGTATAATGATCTCCTGGTTCTGCTCATTTCACTCAGCATCAGTTCATGCAAGTCTCTCCAAGCCTCTCTGAAATCGTCCTGCTGGTCATTTCTTACAGAACAATAATATTCCATAACATTCATATACCATAATTTATTCAGCCATTCTCCAATTGATGGGCATCTATTCAATTTCCAGTTTCTAGCCACTACAAAAAGGGCTGCCACAAACATTCTTGCACATGTAGGGCCCTTTCCTTCCTTTATGATTTCTTTGGGATATAAGCCCAATAGAAACACTGCTGGGTCACAGGGTATGCACAGTTTGATAACTTTTTGAGCATAGCTCCAAATTGCTCTCCAGAATGGCTAGATCCATTCACAGCTCCACCAACAATGCATCAGTGTCTCAGCCCTCCCACATCCCCTCCAACATTCATCATTAACTTTTCCTGACATTTTAGCCAATCTGACAGGTGTGTAGTGGTACCTCAGGGTTGTCTTGATTTGCATTTCTCTGATCAATACTGATTTGGAGCACCTTTTCATATGACTATGAATAGTTTTAATTTCATCCTCTGAAAATTGTCTGTTCATATCCTTTGACCATTTATTGATTGGAGAATGGCTTGAATTTTTATAAATATGAGACAATTCTCTATATATTTTAGAGATGAGACCTTTATCAGAACTCTTAAATGTAAAGATGATTTCCCAATTTATTGCTTCCCTCCTAATCTTGACTGCATTGGTTTTGTTTGTACAAAAACTTTTTAACTTAATATAGTCAAAGTTATCTATCTGGTCAATTAAGAGTTCCAGTTCTTCTTTGGACATAAATTTATTCCATCTCCATAGGTCTGAGAGGTAAACTATATTACATTCCTCTAATTTACTTATAGTATCACTCTTTATATCCAGATCATGAACCTATTTTGATCCTATCTTGGTATGTGATGTTAGATGTGGGTCAAGCCCTAATTTCTTCCACACTAGTTTCCAATTTTCCCAGCAGTTTTTGTCAAATAGTGAGTACTTATCCCAGAAGCTGGGGTCTTTGGGTTTATCAAAGACTAAATTGCTATAGTTATTGCCTAGTTTGTCTTATGATTCTATCCTATTCCACTGATCGACTACTCTATTTCTTAGCCAGTTCCAAATGGTTTTGATGACCACTGCTTTGTAATATAGTTTTAGATCTGGTACAGCAAGTCCACCATCTTCAGCCTTTTTTTTTCATTAATCCCCTTGAAATCCTTGACCTTTTGTTCTTCCAAATGAACTTTGCTACTATTTTTTCTAGATATGTAAGATACTTTCTTGGGAGTTTGATTGGTATGGCACTAAATAAGTAAATTAGTTTGGGTAGTATTGTCATTTTTATTATATTTGCTCAGCCTACCCATGAGCATTTTAAGTTTTTCCAATTGACTAGGTCTGCTTTTATTTCTATGGAAAGTGTTTTGTAGTTTAGTTCATATAGATCCTGACTTTCCCTTGGCAGATAAATTCCCAAATATTTTATACTATCAACAGTTATTTTGAATGGAATTTCTTTTTGTATCTCTTGCTGCTGAACTTTATTGGTAATATATAAAAATGCTGATGATTTATGTGGATTTATTTTGTATCCTGCAACTTTGCTAAAGTTGTGAATTGTTTCTAGTAGTTTTTTTAGTTGAGTCTTTAGGGTTCTCTTCTTTTTTTTTTCAAGCTTTTTGACTTTGTATAAGATTATCTGCTATCTCATGGAGTAATTGGCTTCCATTTCATCCATTCGACTTTTTCAAAGATTTTGTTGTTTGGGCAAATTTTGTAGAAAGCTCTTTATTCCTTTTCTAATTATTTTTTCCATTGCTCCATTTTTGCAATGTTTTCCTCAAGAGCTCTCAATTTTTTTATTAATTTTTCTTAGCTTTTAAACAACTCTTGCTTCATTCTTTTAGATATTCTAGTTGATTTTATGGCCAATTTATATATTTCTCTGAAGCATTGCAAACATTCTTCTATGTTTGGCCATTGAGCATCCTTATAATTTGCTATGCTCACTTTTTTTTTTCATTTTTTTCTCTCTTCTGCCTAATTTGGGTCTTTATTAGAGTTAGATTCTGCCATATTTCTGAAGGAGAATTCTAGACTGGTCCTATTATTGACTTCTTGGAATATTTAGTGTTGTGTTATTTCAGGATCTCAGGGACATTCAACTTTTCAACATTCCCAGAAAGATCAGATCCAAAACAAAATCTGATTGCTGGCTAGATGTCTGAGCTGTATAAGCTCCTGAATTGGGCTTCTATTAGAATGTTGCTGGATTTATTCCTTACTACCCAGATAGGAAACTTTGCTAGTTAAGAGACAGAACTATAAGTTCCCCATTGTTCTAGAATCTTTGTCCTGGTTATTTCTCTGTAGACTGGTCATGTTGCTAGAAATGAGATCCCACTATGTTTCTGAGATCTGAGTCATTGCCACAACTTCCTTCATGATACATTATGCAGGGCTGCCTAATCAGAAACACTATGACCTTTTCCTTTGCAGTCTTCCATAGGTCTGTGACCCAAAGCTATGTTGTGAACAACAATGCTGCCTTCATGTCTGTCCCCATCTCACTGCCCCATATGAGTCTGATATTGTCTTGCTATAAGTTTAGACTCATCTCCTGCTATTCTGCTAAGCCTCTACTTGAGTGCTGGAATATTGCTTGCATGTTTCTGGCCCAACCCCATGCCCAGTGTCAGTGTCTTGATCAAGGCCAACAGAGACATTCAAAGGACTCATCATGACTTCTACTTCCCCATCAGGATCTGGTCTGGTGCAATTTCTAAGTCAGTTTTAGAGAGGTTTTATATACAGAGGCTGCAATGCAATATTTTCTCATTTCACATATTTTACAGGATTAAAAATAATGCCCTCAATTATAAAATGACAAAACCTTAGCACCTTTATATAAGTAGAAGTTATCTTCCCATCACATTCTAAAAACTCATAAAGTAGGCTAAAGAAAGATAAAAGTATTTCACTTGGTTAAGGACTCTGATCAACCCACTGCCAAACATATGATATTTTTGATGATACCAGTCATGTTAATTTTTTTGCTAATATGAATAAATGCTTGAATAGATAGCTTTAAAAAGGTATTTATTTATAAGTGCTTGCCAATTGATATGCTAAGCATTAAGGATGCAAATGAAAAAAAAAAAGTAGTGCTTTTTGTTCTCATGGGCTCACATTTTAAATGGAGGAAATAGTGTATTAAAGAACGTCCCATTTCAGGGCATAAAGACCTGAAAGTTCCAAAGCAGCAGTGGAAGGGTAAATGACAAGGCTCAGTGAGGCCTAGGTTAAGAATAAATGAGTTTAGATGACAGAAGGAGTTATTAGAGGAGAGGTCTAAAGTACAGAAGACAAATGATAAAGCCCAGAAGAATTTAGGAGGCAGTGGTAAGCTTGATGGTCTTCCATGTCACCATTAGGAATTCATATATTGATTCTCATCTCATGCAAGTTGTGTGAGCAATCAAGAAATAAGGATCTCAGGGTTTTCTTTGACTGAACACTCCTAAATAATACTATTATTGTTGTTTTTCTGCAAAAGGGACTAAGGTAGAGAGCCAAGAGGGTAGAGCTCTCACAGTTGCCAGTAGATGTCTCTTCATCATATAGTACTTTAGTAGATTGAGTCCTAAGTTGGAGGTCATCAATATCTGGACTCCAATCCTACCTCTGACACTTTCTTTGTAAGTCTGAAACAGTTACTTCATCTCTGGGTGCCCAAATTACTATAAAAGCATCATCAACTAAATTAGAATCTAGTTGTAACACACCAGGAGAAAATCGCATATGTGTATATCTTTTTTTTTTTGAGACATGATACCTTCATATTCAACCCATATTTGTGCTTGTTATCTAGAGATACACTCCTAATAACTGACCTAATAATGAGAAAATTCTTTTGAGTTTCAAGTATCTTCCCATTTAGGAATATAAACAGTTCCTTATGATTTCCCTTCCTGTTTATTTATTTTTTATTCTTCTCTTGAGTCTTATATTTAAAGTCTAAATTTCTATTCAGCCCTGGACTTTTCATCAAAAATGCTTGAAAATCCTCTATTTCACTGAATTTCCATTTTTCCCCTGAAGGATCATATTCAATTTTGCTGGGTAGATAATTTCTGGTTGTAATTCTAGCTCCTTTGTCCTTTAGAATATTATATTCCAAACCTTCCTCTTCTTTAATGCAGAAGCTGTTAAATCTTCTTCTACCCTGATTATGACACCAAGGTACTTAAATTGTTTCTTTCTGACTGCTTTAAATATTTCCTCCTTCATCTGATAGTTCTGAAATTTGACTATAATATTCCTGGGAGTTTTAATTTCGGGATCTCTTTTAGGAGATTATCTGTGAATTAAATTCATTCCATTTCTATTTTACACTGTGGTTACAGAATAGCAAGGCAATTGTCCTTGATAATTTCTTGGGAGATTATGTCTAGGCTTTTCATTTTTGATCATGGCTTTTAGGTGATCCAATAATTTTTAAATTATCTCTCTTTGACCTATTTTCCACATCAGTTGTTTATCCAGTGGAGTATTTTACATTGTCTTTTTATTTCATTCTTTTGGCTTTGTCTTTTTGTTTATTGATTTCTCATAAAGTCATTAGCTTCCAATTATTCAATTCTAATTTTTGAGGAATTATTTTCTTCAGTGAGTTTTTGTATCTCCTTTTTCCATTTGGATAATTCTACTTTTTAAGGCATTTTTTTTTTTTTTTTTGGTTTGTTTTCTTTGTTTTTTCTGAAGTGAATTTTTGTACCTCTCTTTAAATTTGTCCATCTCTGGTTTTGTCTTTTTTGTCTTTGTCATTGTCTTTTTTATACTACTTCCTTAACATTTAGCATGTTTTTTAAAGTGTTATTTTCTTCAGTATTTTTTGTGTCTTTTACTCAGCTTTTGATTTTTCATGATTTTCTTGCATAATTTTCATTTCCCTTCCCAATTTTTCCTCTACTTCTCTTACTTGACTTTTTTTCAACTCTTCCATGGCCTAACTTCAATTCACATTTTTCTTAGAAGCTTTGGATATAGGAGCTTTGACGTTGTTATTTTCTTGATTGTGTATTTTGATCTTCCTTGTCACCACAGTAACTCTTTATGGTCAGACCTTTTTTTTTTTTTTTTTTTTTTTCCTGTTGTTTGTTCATTTTACCAAACTATTACTTGACTTTTAATTCTTTGTTAAGGTAGGGATCTGCTTTCCAGGTGTAGTGTACCCAGTCCCAAGTTTCAGGATTTTGTGCAGTTTTCAGAGAGGCCAGTAGGGACTTTATCATTTTTCAGGTCTTCCAAGATGGTATAATCTAAGAAGAAATTACTACTCTACTGGTGTATGCTCTGGTTTACGAACAAGTACACACACTTTTTGTTTTTGGTCCTGGAACTTTGATGACAGCCCCTGTTCCATTGGGGCTGCCAGTTCCATTGTGCTAATGCTCCTTCTAACCCTGGGAAACCACCCAGGAACACAACCCGATTCTGAGTATTGGAAAGCAACAAAGTCCTGTCTTAGCACTAGCAAAGAAACTCCTTTAATTTCCTTCTGACTAGTTGTTCAACCTCTTTATGATTTGTGGACTGAGAGCTCTGAAAACAACTGCCATCCCTGCTTATTCAGTGGCTCCCATGACATGCTCCTGGTTTTCTGGGGCAGGGACTACACCAGAGAGGGCTACGCTAGACTGTGCTCCACTTTTATGCAGGTGTGACAGACTTGTTGCTGACCTTCTAAGTTATCTTTGGCATCTGTGGACTGAGAAGTCTGGAAATCACCACTGTTGCCACTGATTCAGTCACCCTCAGGCTGATTCTCATTTTCTGGAGTCCAATCTGCATTGAATTGGCCTGTACTGTACTGCCCCTCCATTCTTACCATAGTGCAATAGACCTTTCTTGCTGACCTTCTGAGTTGTCTTGGGCTGGAAAATTGCTTCACAGTGTCTTTTTGTGTCCTGCTGCTCTCAAATTTATTTAGAGTTATTATATAAGAATATTTGAGGGGTTTAGGGAGGAACTCAGGGAAGTTCCTAGGTTCACTTTACCATCTTGGCTCTACTCTGGAAATCATATATATGTAAAACAAAGATTTGTTTTTCCTAAAATATATTCTTTAGAACAAAATCTTGCATGGAATCATTTACTTTGAGAGCAAATTGACTTTACAAGATCCATTATTTCATTTGACTATGTTTTGATAAAAGTAATTTTCTTGTTAAGCTATTGCTGATACATATAAAAACTGATAAGACTACCATAATATAGTAGAACATTAAAAAAATATTTATAAATTACAAAACTTATGTAAGGAATCAACCTACTATATATTGCAATCCTATTGCAATCTATTATCTATAATGCAATCCTAGTATCCTCTTTTTTTAAACTCTACATGAAGGCATCTTGCTTAGTCTCTCAAAGCACCCTTTCTCCACCAAAGAGCTTAATTATATGTATTTTAATTCTTTGGGAATAACAGGTCAGAATCCTGAGAATCTTTTTTCAGCATAAATGACTCTGAAACCTTCTCCACTCTTACATCAGTAAATTCCTAGTACCATTTAAATCAAATTCTTTTTCTTCTTTCTGTCTGAATTCTTATCATTCCAAAGAGTTACAATTTCATTCTCCTGAAGTGAGACAAACCCATTAAATAATATCCCCCTTGGGAGAGAATACTTGTTCTTTATTAAGTCTATAAAAAGGATAATAAAACTTTGAAAGAGTTCCATCTTCAGGCAGGTCAGAGATGCCATCAGAGTAGTATACATTTTCTATAGCTTGTTTCCCTAAGGTGCAGTCCTATTTGAATTAGGGGAAAAAATGTTCCTGCTCACAGAGGAGAAACATGACACATTTTTTTAAAATCTATTTTTCAAATTTTAATCAAGTATTGAGCACTAACTCTCAGATCATAAATACTTAGAATACAAACTACTATTGTTGTTTAATCTAATGAACTATATTTAGATGATTGATAGCACAATGACTAAAAATACCCCCTCCCAAACTTACCTGTAGCTAGAACAACCAAGAAACAGGAAAGAATGAGAAAATGAGACTGAAAATTTAATTTTTCTTTAAACTTATCACTGATATTTTATGGACTATGCAAACATTTGTCAACAGACTTACTGGAGAAATAGGGAAGTCTTGAGAAGGCAAGGTTTACTATATACTGGAAACATTATAGACCTTTATGTGATGCTAGACCATATCAATATATAGTTTATTTCATGGTACCTCAAAGACCTAAAAATAAGTATATTTCCTAAAGGTTAAGTGAAAATCCAGCTAACACCATAAAATAGCCAAATTTTCCATGTGTAAGAAGAAAAGTGAACTCCAGGAAATGTTTTTGAATGTTTCTTGTTTTTATTGATGTTAATATAGTTATTTATTTCATTAAATATTTCCTAATTACATGTAAAAATAAATTCTGTCCCTTTCTTCTGCCTCTTCCCTCTCTTTGAGAAGGCAAGAAAATTAATATTGATTTATTTATGTGTGTAAGCATATATGGATATATTCACATATTTTATATATGTTTGTTACACAAACATATAGATACATACATATGTATATATATATATGCATATATATCTTGAAGTCATAAAAAACATATCTATGCCTGTGCCATCTTGTAAAAGGAAACACAGCCCCAAAAAAGAAAAAGCATAAAAATATCCTTGAGTCTATATCCTTTGGAATTATTTTAGATTATTATCTCAATCAGCTTAACTAAGTCTTTCAAAGTTGAAAATCATTATGATATAGATGTTACTAGGTATAATGTTTTCCTTGTTCTGCTTATTCCACTATGCAATAATATAAGTATTATGTTTTTTTTTCCTGAAAGCATCCTACTCAACATTTCTTATAGAATAATAACAATTCATCACAAATATACCACAACTTGTTC
This sequence comes from Myrmecobius fasciatus, assembly GCA_023553655.1. Lineage (NCBI taxonomy): Eukaryota > Metazoa > Chordata > Mammalia > Dasyuromorphia > Myrmecobiidae > Myrmecobius > Myrmecobius fasciatus. The sequence goes on from JAJPUD010001320.1 coordinate 287,751, forward strand.
AACTATTCCTCAGTTAATCAGCTTCCCCTCAATTTCCAATTCTTTATCATCACAAAAAAAGACATTATAAATAATTAAATACAAATAAGAACGTTTCTATTTTATTTTATCTTTTTGGGATACAGATATAGTAATGGTATTGATGAGGTAAACAGTTTGTACAGTTTATATTATATTATAGCTTTGGGGTCTTAGTTCCAAATTTATAGAATTATTGGATCAGTTCACAACTTCATCAACAGCCTCTTAGAATTCCTATTTTTTTACATCCCCTCAAGAATTTGTAATTTTTTTCTGTCATGTACAGTAATCTGATTTATGTGAGGTGATATTTATAATTGTTTTCATTTGAGTTTCTCCAATCAGTAGTGATTGGAGCATTCTCATGTGATTATTTATAACTTTGATCTCTTCTTCTAAAAACTGACTTGATATCAATTGATATTTATCAACTTCTACACATAAGCAATGAATATTTCTCTAATGTTTTTACACCTGACTTTATTCAAGTGATTTTTTTTGTAATTATATTCATATAATCCCTGGATTTGTCTTGGCAGGCAGACTCCCAACAATTTTTTATTATCAACAATTGTTTTAGATAGGATTTTTTTTTATCACATTCTGCAAGGTTTTTTTGGTAACATGTAGAAATGCTGATGATGTATGGGGGTTTATTTTATATTCTGCAATTTTGCTAAAGTTACTGTTCTATTTTTTACTTTATTCTCTAGAGATCTCTTAAGTATACCATCATATCATGTGTAAAGAGAGTTTTGTTTCTTCATTGCCTATTTTCATTTTTTTTCTTTTCTATAGCCAGCATTTCTAGGACAATTTTTAATAATAGTGGTGATGATGTGCATGTTTGCTTCACCCCTAACTATACCAGGAAGACTTCAAATTTATCACCATTAAAGTAAATGCTTGCTCTTGATTTTAGATAGATATTACTTATTTTTAAAAAGACTCCATTTATTCCTATGTTTGTGGGTTTTCTTTTCTTTTCTTTTTTTTTTTTTAACCAGGAATGATATATTTTATCATAGGCCTTTTTTGCATAAAACTTTTTATAAAATCATGTTTTGTAATTTTTCTAACATAGAACCATTCCTTATATGAATCTCATCTATTCAAAGGATATTATCTTCATAATACATTGATGTAATTTTATTGCTACTAATTTAAAAAATTCAGTGAAGATTATCATTTCAGGAATTTTTTTTTATACTTTTCTTTCTCTGTTTTTCCTCTCCCTGGTTTAGATATCAAACAAACTTTTGTGCCATAAAAATAATTTGATAGGACACCTAATTTATTTCACATAAATTATAGAGTATTGGGACTGTCTCTTAAATCTGTGATGAAATTCATTTTCAAATCATTAGATCTTGTGGATTTTTTCTTATGAAGTTCATTTATGACTTTTTAAATTTCTTTTTTTTAAATAGAGTTATTTAAGACAACTATTTTCTCTTCTGTAAATCTAGACAGTTTATATTTTTGTTAATGTTCATCCATTTCATTTAGATTATCTGTTTTGTTTGTTTTCAACTGGCATATAATTAAGCAAAATAATTCCTGATAATTTCTTTAATTTCATCTTCATTGGTTGTACATTCCCTTATTCAATTTTTTTACTAATAATTTGATTTTCTTCATTTAAAAAAATCAAAATAATGATTCATCAATTGTTTTCAGAAAACCACTTTCCAGGTTTATTTATGAGAACATTTTTTTATACTTTAAATTTTCTTAATCTCTCTTTTGGTTTTTATGATTTTCATGTTGATATTTAATTGCAGACTTTAAATTTGTTCTTTTTCTTTTTTTACTTGTAAGCCCTATCAATTGATCCGTTCTTTTTTCTCTTAAATTGATTGGGATTGCAATTGATACTACTCTCAAGACCTCTGTCTTTGTGACTAACAGTAATACTGCTTCTCACCAGTCCCACTTTCTTTACGGAAAATGCTCATCTTTTCCCTTGAACTATAACCCTGAAGTATTTATAGGCAATGTAGTTGCCAAACAGCATCTGGTCCTGTGTCTAATGCTAGCATAGGGGTCCTGTAATCCCAGTTGCTATGTTCCCTTACTGAGTTTTCAAACCTGATGCTATTTGTTTTATCTTCATGGGCTCTGGGCCCACTTCTAGTCACATATAACTCATTTTATCTTTCTTAGTTGCTTTGGAGAAGAACAATGTGTCACCTTTCCCTTTTGTTGTATCTGTCACACTAGAATTTGACATGACTTGTTATTTTTAAATTTTTTAAAGGGGTATATTGAGAGAACTCTGTTGAGGGCCTCATCAATTCTACTATCTTGACTCCATCCCTAGCTGAATCTTTTAGATGTCTTTACTTCAATTTCCTTTGAGCTTCATATAAGGGGCTTTAGGCCATATTTTATGTTATTGAAAATTATACATACATATATTTGGAAAAAAATGTGCATTTAGTTCTATGAAGCAGTTCTATTAATTTACTCCAGTTTGTATTACCTATACTGTCTGTTTTTAACTTTAGGAAGGAGATGCCCCTCTCAGGTTAAATTCATTGCTTCTAATCTCATCACTGTGCTGCTAACTCAAGCCTTGATTGATACCACTGATTAGAGAGCTATTGAGTGGATTACCAAATTCCTAACAGTCTCTCTTTATGGAGGGCAAAAACAGGACTTTTGTATTTACTCTGTTCTATATCTGCTAGTTTGCTTATTTTTAACTCCATCTCCAATGTCCCAGCACCCACCCCCAACCATTCCAATTAGATTGTTAGCTTCTTGAGGTCAAGGACCATTTATTTTATTAGTTCAATTATTATTGTATCAGCAGAGTATAACATAGGGCCACATAGAAAGTGCTTGATAAATATTTATTGGATTAGATTGGATTGGATTAAACATTTTTTTTAAATCAATTTAGATTTCATATTTCATTCCATATTCCATTAAGTGCAAACTTCTACCAACAACAACAAACAAAAACAAAAAATTAAACGTCTCTTTTTTATGTGATAGGCAATGTGTCTGCAGGATTGATGTAAACACAGAAACATCAAGATGCTATAGATTTTAATGTATTTTAAGGGAAAAGATTATAATAATGAATTACTAGTAGAGTAAAACGTTTAGAGCCAGAAAAAATTTTGGAGAGCAGCTACATCAGGTCCCCCAGTTAAAGAGGAAACTGAAGTAGAAGAATTTGCCTAAGATAATGTAACCAATAACAGGGAGGTTAAGTTTTCCATTAGTCTGTTGATGTTGACTGAAAAGTTCTTTCCCATTATCAAACAAAGAAGAATCACATCAGAATTAGAGATCAATGACAGGGAACTGTCTCCCAAATATATTTGAATTTCATCACTAAAATATTTTAGTAATAGGCCATAAGGATTATAAGGATCAATTTTGGCATGAGTAATGTGCTTTGTGAGGGCTTTCCCAATTTTCTGATTTCTGAGCTGAGGTGAGACTCAACTCAAAATTTGGTATTATTAACTTGAGTCTAAAAGAAACCTCCCTCACCTAGTGCAAAGACTGCAAGTCTAGTAGCTTCACAAAATTGTTGAAACTTTAAAAAATTTTATATAGAATTTTTAGGACCTCCAGTGGATCTATCTTCCTAGTGACTTTTAGACAAGTTCTTCTACTCTTAAGAAGTGGCTATAACGAAACTCCTCTTCCAAGGCGGAGAAACAGTTTCATTATCTCTCATTTGGGTAAAGTCCAATTTAATTTCCACTGTTTAACTATCAGGTTGTATATCCAAGCTCCATTAAGATGCTCATAGAATAATTAATATGATAGTCAAGATAGTAATCAACTTGACTACTCTTACTTGAAAATTTTATCAGTGTTTAGAAAAGTTGTATCTACCATAGTGGTTTTCTTCACATATCTTCAAATAGAAAGACATTATTTTGTATCCCCAGACTAAAAGCAACTTGACTTTCATGTTTCCTTCATGTTTCACCTTCTACATGAAAGCTACACACTAAGCCTGACCTCTCTGAGCTGTGGTAGGAACCTTTGTGTGATTGGGTTTCTGCTTCAGAATAGAATAATAAACATATTTGTCTGCTGCTGAGAATCATGAAAATTCCAACTGTCACAGGTCAAGATAGTGGCGTCTACCATATTCCTAATTACCCACAGTATAACCTCTATCCCCTCTTTATTGTCCCATATATGCCTCTTATGATCTCCCAGAGAGCTATTTCCTATAACAAAGAATAAAAAAAAGAGGGGAAAAATAAAACTGAGGAACAGTATAAACAATTTTTAATTATACATAGAGTTCCAGCCTTAGGATCTTACATTTTTTTTATAATGGTGCCCTTTACTGTAGTGTGATTCTTGGTTTTTGAGTCTTTTGTTTCAATGAGAATAAAACTGTTACTTTTTCTTTGAGTTCAGCATGTATAGATTTATCAATGTGTGTTTTCTACATTTGGGAAATATAATTATAAATATAAATTAGATATAGATATACACATATGTGTTTCTGTATGTAAATTCTATTTACATTAAAAATACTTTTGATGCATTTATCGATGATTATTTTCTTAACTTTTTTCTTAATTTTTCTTAAATTTATCAATTATTAATTATTTATTAATATTATTTTTAAATTTTTCTCCTTTGTTAATATTTTCACTCTCATTTTTCCATGGGTTTGGTGACTTTTTTCTTTCTCTCTTTTTGAAGAAAAAACAGTTAAAATTTTACAGGTTATATTGGTCTTTTAAAAAGTTTTTTTTTTAAAGAATTGTTTTTTCTTATTGATTTCTAAAAATAACCTTTTGGTTTTGTTTTTCTTTTTATCTTATTGTTTATCTTTTTTCTTTATTATTATATAGTCAATTTACTATTCATTTCTTTTTCTCTTTTTGCTCAGGAATATAAATTTGCCTCTGAGGACTTCATCATCCCATGTATGTTGGTATGTTCTATTACAATTGTCTTTATCTTTAATAAATGTTTAAAAATATTTTGAGGACTTTGTGTTTTACCTACATTATTATTTTGGATACAGTGTTTTCTTCATTTAAACCTATATCTTTTCTTCATAATTATTTTACTAATTATTGCAATGGTTTAATGTTGACAAAGAGATTCTCAGTCTCTCTCTCTCTCTCTCTATATATATATATATACGTCTATGTATATACATTTCTGTATTTATAAATTCCATATACCATTTGACATCATTTTTTTTGTTGTTCTTCTGCATTTGGTGAGAGAGACACACACAGAGACATACAGAGAGACACAGAGAAACAGAAATAGACATTCCAGGTCTCTGTTCATTTCTCTCTATGTGTCTTTCAAACGTATGTTTTCCAAAATTCATGCCTCTATTTCTGTTTGACTAAAAAGTTAAAAGAACTCAGCATCATGTAGCAAACTTGGAATACATTAAAAGGGGCATTGTATTCAAGTCTAGGAAAGGAAAGGATGGAGAATACTATAAGCATTTTTTAAACCTCTATGTTCCTGATAAGTTGCTAAGAGTTTTATAAATATTACCGTATTTCAAGAAAATAGTTATTCTGAACTCTATTCTGGTCAAACAATATTTCCAGTAATAATATTAAGTCCTTGAAGTCCCATTTTGTCAACACTAATGGGCTACATAGGTTTTAGAACATTGATATCAAACTCAAATAGAAATGGGGACCACTTATATGTACATGAAGACCCTTTCAGCTTCATATTGATTTAATTTAAAAATGTAACATATCTATACTTCATTTTACTTTCATTTATATTGTTAAATATTTTCTAATTTTTAACTTTTAAATCTGATTCAAATTGCACTAAAAATTTCTATAGGCATTGTGAAGGATACCTGTTTGCCTCTGATCGAGAGGATTGATAAAATAGTGAAGGACCTCAAGGTCATAATTATAAGGATTAGATGATGTTTAGTTATGAGAACAGTTTGAAGGTAGTACACAATAACTTCCTTTAAGTATGTGAAGGATTGTCACATGAAAGAATAAAAAGATAGACTCCTCTTGGTGCTGAAAGCTGAAGTAGTTTCAAAGGGGGAACATTGAAAAGAGCCTAATTTAATGGTTGAAATAAATCAAGAAAACTTCCTAAAATTTAGAGCTATACTAAAGTGAAATGAGCTATTTCCTTCTTAGTCAGTATAGGCTAGATGACGACTAATAGAATATTTTCTAGAAATTATAATCATTCAAAAAGAGGTAGCTTGGAAGTAAGAGGGTATATAGTGAATAGTATTGGAGTTGGACCCACAAAGACCTGAATTTGAATCCTGCTCATACACATTATTACCATTATGATTTAGAATAGGTAAAACGTGTTACAAATAATAAAGTGCTATAAAAAATGTTGATTGTTTTTGTTTTTATTATTGTTATTATTCAATCTTGAGTTGGATGAAATGATTCATGAGGTTATTTCCAATTTTAAGGTTTTTTTATTCAAATTCTTTGAGGTCCTTAGAGAAGAATAAGAACATTTCCAAATATTTTTGCTGTTTTGCTTTGCTGTTTTTCTTTGAATTTCAATTTTTTCTTTAAATATATAGTTTTCATACTGTTAAGGACTTGTATGGGTTTATGTCCCATCCTCATGCTTATTTTAAACATTTTTTGAGGAATGTCTTATTCATCTTTATATACTATACTCCCCTAATATGTGCTTATCAGAAGATCTTCATGTTTGCTCGGTAAATATAGGTAAAGTAGTCTGAAATGAGGCTCATATCACACAACTCCCTTTGGTCCAATAGTTTTTTTTTTTTTTTTTCCTCATCAAAGTTTGTTGTCAAATTGTGTGACATATGGTAGTCTGTACTGATTTAGGCAGAAGCTAGATCAAAAAGGAGCTAGCAGTGTGAATTAGTTGAAAAGGGAATGAGAGAAAACAACCAGCATACCAACCCAATTAAGAAAATTAATTTCCTGATGAGCAGGCAGATTTCAAAAAAATCTGGAAAGGCTGACATCTGATATTGAGTGAAGTGATCAGAACCAGGAGAATATTGTACACAGTGACAATAAGATTATGTGATGATCAGCCAAGATAGACTTAGCTCTTCTCGGCAATATAGTGATCCAAAACAATTTTGATAGACTTGGAATGGAAAATGGCATCCACAACCAAAAAAAAAAAAAAGAATTATGGGGACTGAATGAGGATTGAAACACATTATTTTCACATTTTTGTTTGTTTGCTTTTTCTTTCTTGTGGATTTCCCTTTGATTCAGAATTTTTCTTTTGTGACATGAAAAATATGGAAATATGTTTATAATGATTGTATATGTTGAATATACAGTAGATTACTTGCTCTCTTGTGGAGGGAAGGAAGAGAAGGAGAAAAAATTTGGAAGTCAAAATCTTACAAAGTGAATGTTGAAAACTATTTTTACATGCAAATGAAAAAATAAAATACCATTGAGGGGAAAAAAAGAAAAAGAGAGAAATATACTCCCTTGTAGAGTTGACAGGGTCCAAGGGTGTGAACCCAAGCAAAGATTTTTAGATTTTTTTTCAGTGTATTGATCACTTGTGCTGGTTTTCTTTTTTTTCTCTAAAAATATAATTTGGTATAGGTAATGACTCCGCAAGTGGAAAGGAAGAAGGGGTTTTGAGAGAAATGTTGGTGATATTTTAAAAAAAAGATTCAATTAAGAATATTTTTTTAAGAAAGAAAAGAAAATTAATTTCCCAACATGTGCTTTGGAGTGTGAGCATATAGACCTAGGGTGATTAACATTTTGGCTAGTATAATAATAATTTGACAAAGGTAGATTATTCATTTAAAACATGTGGGAAATGGCAAGTATGATGAACAAAGCTGGGCACTCAATGTCTGTTTTTCCTGGTTGTTATTGTTCTCTCCTCCTTCAGACATTTTATCTACCTTTCTGTGCAAATATTGTTTCCCGCCAAGTAAATATGAGCTCCTTTAGAACAAAAAATATTTCCAAATTTGTTTTAACATCCTCAGCAACTAACAATTAGCAAAGAGCCTGGCATATAATAACTGCTTATTAATATGAACTTGATTGAAGAGCAAATATTGACTACACTGATAGAGACTATTGTAAATATGGAAGAACTTGGCATATATCGATCCATTATAATGCCATTCTTACCCCTGACAATATAAAGCTTCAAGGTTACAGAAAAAAATAATATAACATTCCACTAAAGAATGCTTCTCTGAGGAGTAGAATCTTGAACCCACCTGGAATATTCAGAAGAGCAAGAAAATCATTTATAATAAAATAATAATCCCAGGCTTACCTCCTTTCACTAACTTTCATTAATATCTTCATCCTAAGAGATGGGAAGGAAGGGAGAAACTTCTTTGGGGGTAACAACTTAAGCCTTTGACCCTCAATTCTATAATAATGAGTCATCAACCACCATACTATTTTTTCTATAGGTCATAAGATTTAAAACATAAGTAATATATTGGAATAAGCATCCAGAGGTACAATATATCATTCGTGGTCTAGTCAGCAGATATTCTTTAATAAGAATGTTTTTTGAACCCTACATCTCTATTTGCCATTTTGCCTTAGTCCCTACACCTTTCTTATTTTAATATATACATTAGTTTCTCTACACACTCCTACAATCCAAGGAAAATAAGTTCTTCTTTTTCTTTTTCCTTTTATCTCCTTGAATGGCCCAGGGAAACTAGCACCCTAAACCAAAGCCTCCTTAATCATTATGTCTATCTCAGCTAATTTCATCACCTGAAATCTTTCTTCATGGAGATTGATTTAGGAGGAACAATAAACTCCTTCCATAACCTCCCTTTTTAAAGAGCTTCGAATTTTCCAGCTAACTCTTCATTTCCCATCAGCTGCTCTGCTTGTTTTTGACTCCATGAATATCATTCCCTCTAGCAAACACCCACCTCCTTCCTCATTAACTCATTTTTTTTTCTAATTAAAGAAGCATATTAATAGGTTAAAGAAAACTAAGGGAAACTCTAGGCAGCTTTAGAATGAAGTTCCTTTTTGGCACTATAATCTGTATTTAGATGCAAATTTGCTAATTATGAATCTGAGTTAACTATTTGCTAATTGTCTAGGAAGTTTTGCTTTTTTCTTGTACCTGACTGTAGGGTTACAATGAAAAGCCTCAATTAATCAGAGCCTAAGTGGAACTCAGGTTCACCAGAGTTTAATGTAACCTTAGCTACATTTAGTAATAAAGAAAAAATGATAAGAAATCTTTGTACCTTCATAAATATTGTAGAAAAAACATCAAGGTATGTGCCATGTTTATAAAACAATTATATTTTGACAATTTTTATATTTGAATTCATAGTATTTTATAGTGAAAATTGTTTTAAATACAGTATACTCTGACTTTTCAACTGCATACACACATTTGTATTAATTCACTTGAAACTGGTGAAATGCTTTGAAGACACACAAAAAGTAAAATAATAATATCAGTCTTGCCATTTCATTGCAAAAAGGCCACATGTAAGTTAGAGAAAGAGGTAATTAAAATTTTATTTCTATTTCTTTACTAAAACTAATTAAAATAGGAGTAAGAATGTATTTTCAAAATCAAAGAATTTCTATCAAGAACTAGTTTTTAGCCATTATGTCTTTGAGTTCATATTAAAACCTGAATTGCAAAAGAACAATAGCTTAACCAAACTTCTAGAAATTGGAAGTCATAAAGAGAAATTAAGTATATTGCCATAGCTGCTTTTGAAACTACCGTGCTATATTAAAGTCCAGAGTTGTCAGATGCTAATAACACTATAGCAGCAGTCACAATCTAAAAAGAAGAAAGCTAAAGAAAACTAACATAATTTACATATTGATGGCTTCTATTGAAATCAGAGATATTCACAAATCAATGGCAAACACTAAATAGATTTTTTTTGAACTGTATCTCTACAAGAACTTGATCCAAATATCATTCTCTTTTCTCATAATTGCTTCAGCTAATTGAAAAAAAAAACAACCAAAAGAGGTTGGCTACTCATGTGGGTTTAATTTATTTATTATATTGGTAATATTGAAATGGGGAGATCTTTCTTGGTGATGAGTGCTCCAATGGCACAAGTAAAAGGCTTACATTGCTAGAGAAATGTAAGGATAAATGAGGACTTCATCTAAGCATCAAGCAAAATAGGGATTTTCACTCCTTTAACCATTTCCCTATGACTTCTACAGACAGAATAACTGATTATTACAATTAGAAGAAAACCTTGAAATAATGTTCTATTACAGCATAATTTTACAGATATGCATAGAAGTAAAGCGATTTGGCATAGTTAACTAGTAAGTCTCAGAATTGCAGCTCCAAACTAAATCTTCAGACTCCAAATCTGCACTTCTCTTTATGGATGAAGAGTTTCTCATTCTCAACTTTCAACAAAAGAGACAATAAGCACAACTAGGAAACTTGAGGAGAGGCAAGACACCATGGTGAAATATTGAGGCATAAAAGGAAGATTACTGAGGGAAGAAGAAAAGGGAATCTACTCATTTTATATAATTGATGGTCCTCATTGGGACATGCAAAAAAAAGGCTAAGGTCACTGAAAAAAAGGAAGAGAAATTTATGACTTTTCTGGAAGTGACTGTGGATCTTTTAATTCAGTAGTTTAATTCGTGTTTTTATTAATTCAGATTAATGTTATGTTTACTGTCTTTTAGCTTGAGCCCACCTGTCAGACATTCTCACCTCACTGTCAAATTATTTTCACTTTTGTGTCCACATTGGAGACAGTGACATCTTGCCACTGATAGGATTATGCTATGCCTATTAACATACAACCTGTCTGGCACTTGAGAACATCCAGCATATCATTTCTGTATGTGAGGAACAGGAAAAAGATAAAAGTAGTATCAGTTTTGCTATGAATTTTTAAACATTTGGTAGATCACAAAGGAGATACCTGAAAAAGAAGTGAATATAAGTAGTACCATTCTCCTTAATATATGTAGTGTCAGAACCTTATGAAACTGATTTGCAAGGAGCAATGAAAGTGTTCAAAAGCAAAAGCCCATTAGATAGCAGGTTTTTAAAGCAACTCAGACAAAATTTAAAACATGCTGGGGGTGGAAGTAGGGAACATTTGATAACAAAGTTAACCATTTTAATTTTATTATTCCCTTTATGATTTATTTCCAATGGTAAAGTACTTACAGGCAAACTTAATAGTTCTCAAGGTAGGAAGGCAATGATGATTGACATATGATTGCCCTAAGGGCAAGCTAAATTGGAAGATGTAAAATGGCAGTAACTGTAGCACAAGGGCTGAAGTATTCTTACTGAGTAACTCAATGCCAAAGATGTCATAGACATAAATTAGATAGCCTAGGATTAAATTTCTCCACTTCTCTAAGATTTGAAATTTCTCCATAGAAGTCAATATTTTTCCTACTTGCTTATCTCCTCTCCCCACTCCCTTCCTCACCCCCCCAAAAAAAACCCCTCAAAATATAGAGCAGAGAATTCAGTCTCATAAGAATAGCCAATTAAGTGCCTTTGGGTGTCTGTGCCTTTGTGTGTGGTGTTCAAAAACAATTGTATCATTAAGTTACTAAAATGGCAGTGTCAGCAGGAAATAGAACACTAGCTGCCAAAGAGAGAAAATATGAACAGGACAGCTATTTTTGATCTTTCTGGCTTCCTTTCAATGTTTATTTCTGAACAAGATATGAAACAATTTGGGGGGGAGTGCAATGTTTATACTTGTGGACAAAAGTGCTTCATCCTTCTCCCTCCCTTTCCTGCAATTGAGGTAAATTAGATTATCATTACCCTCTAAATATGCTTAGCGTTTTTTCCTAATGTCTTTTCTATTCCCTCTCCTTAGAATGATACCTTTCACTTCTGCTTATTTAAAATTCTAACCATTCTTCAAATTCAAATTATAACTTCTCCATGAGGTTTCTGATTACCCTCCTGGACCAAGAAGTAATAATCTCTCCCTTTCCCAAGTTATTTTTCCTTATAAAATTTATTTATAATATTTTTTCTTTTAAAATTTTGAATTCCATATTCTTTTCCTTCTGCTCAACCCATAAAGCAAGCAATATGATATCCATTATGTGAAATCATGCAAAACATTTCCAGAATGGGCCTATTAAAAAAGTTTTTTTAAAAATTAAAAAAAATCATACTTTAATTTGCAGTCAGAGGTCATCAGCTCTCTCTCTGGAAGTGAATAATACTTTAATTTTTTAATCATGAGTTTTTTGGAATTGTCTTGGATTGTTGTATTGGTGAGACTAGCCAAGTCTTCCACAGTTTATCACTATTGCAATATTGCTATCATTGTGTAGAATGTTTACCGGTTTGTTCTCAGTTTGTTATCAATTCATGTAGGTCTTTCCATGACTTTTTTCTGAAACTCTCCCTCATCATTTCGTAAAGCACAAAAGTATTTGATCACAGTCATATGGCACAATTTGTTCAGCTATCCCCCTACTGATGAGCATCCCCTTATTTCCAGATCTTTGCCAACACAAAAAGAATTGCTAAAAATATTTTTGTGCAAATACTTTCTTTTCTTTTTTCTTTGTACACTTTGGGATACAGTTAGTGTTGGTATTTCTGGGTCAAAGAATATGCAAAGTTTTATAATCTTTTTACTCTAGTTCCAGTGTTCTCCAGAATGATTAGATCAGCTCCCTTCTCCTCCAATAATTCATTAGTGTAACCATATATTCCTTATCCCTTCCAGAATTTGTCATTTCTCATGCTAGCAAAATGGTGCTTCAAGGTTATTTTAATTTCCCTTTTTCTAATCAATAATTATTTAGAGCTTTTAAAAAATCTGACAATAGAGACCTTTGATTTCTTCTTCTGACATTGCCTATCCTTATCCTTTGACCATTCATCAATTAGGGAATGACTCTCATTTTTATATTTGCATCAGTTCTATACTCAGTATATATTTGATAAGTGAAAGTTTATGAATAAAACTTCCTGTATTATATACATATACACATACACATATATGTATGTATATGTATATATACATATATATATCCAAAAATATTACCAACCTCATGGCCCAACAGCTTTTTACTGCCCTTGTCTTTCTCATTTCTGCAGGATTTCCGTTTTCTCTCAGACTAAATTGCTCTGTAACTCTCAACTTCTTTTCTCAGGGAACCTGCCACAGCTTCTCATTCTTGACTGAAGTTAATGATGGTTGTACTTTTGGAGAAATTGAAGCTAGACTGTTGGACCTAATTGGGCTCTCCTCTCTAGTAGTAGATCCTGAGTATTATCTCTTATTAAAGAATTATAGTAACACTAATCAAATGGACATTTAGAACAATCTACATTATTTCTCTTCTTTTTTCTCATCTCACTCACAATTTGTAATTTTCAGCACAGAAGTTTTTTTGTATTAAAATTGTCTGTGTATGTGTCATTTCTCCCTTATTAAACAATGAGCTCTGTGAAGGAGGCAATGACACAATACATTATTGGTTTTTTTTTTAACTTGTATCACACTACCTAAAAAGTAGTTGAGTTATCTATAGCAATGAATACCAATGATTGTGATACATAGGATAAGAAATCTAGAACCTAAAAGGACCTTAAATCTTACTACTCCAGTTCTTGATGTAACATATGAAGAAACAGCATGAAATAAATACTTTCCTTGTACAGAAATGTCACTTGTTTTAATAGATAATAAATTTTTTTTCTATCAGCTTGGGGCTTTTTTTTTTTTTTTTTTTTTTTGCTGAGGCAATTGGGGTTAAGTGACCTGCTCAGGGTCACACAGCTAGGACTTATTAAGTGTCTGAGACCAAATTTGAATTCAGGTCCTCCTGACTTCAGGGCTGGTGCTCTATCCACTGCGCCACCTAGCTGCCCCAGATTGGGGCTTTTCTAAAGTAACCATTAACATGTTTACAACTTAGACTTTAGGAAGCATTTGTTTCTCCACCTAGTGTAAGCAGAAATCCTTTCATTAACCTACTTTACATTATTAGTTATCAACAGGTAATATAATGTCATAAATAAATAGCTAGAAAGAGAAAAATTTTGTTTAGACCCAAATAATGAAAATTATATAAATGCTAACTACTTTTCCTTCATCTCTAAAACTTTTTTTCTCTTATATTTATTCTGTTTTAGACTTGCAGTTCAATACTCAGAAATGTAGATTATTAAACTGATAACAAAACAGCAGAGAGGGCATTGACACTGACTGAAACTAAACTGAGTTGAAGAAAATGTTGAATCTAGTCTATATCATGTGGTTTTGAATTTATGAAGTGTCAAATGTGAAATCCACAACCAGAAACTTATGAGTGTGATATCATGTGGATTGAAATATTTTATTCCAAAGCATGCAAATCAAAACAGATAGCTTTCCACTTCTCTGCTGAGAAGCAATTTTTAGTTTCTAATAATATTATGCTAGGCTTTAAAATTTATGATTGCCAGATTGCTGATGTTTTCATCTGTAAAATATGACTCAGTGATTGGGCTGCAGAAAGCAAGTCCTTGGCTATCTGTAAGTCTGAGCACCCGTAAAGACATACAGTTCTGTCAGTACCCCAGAATGTTGTGGGAGATGGAAAACTATTCTTAATCATCAAACCATAATGCAGAAATATAGCATTAATGAGTGGGACAACTATACATATAGTATATATATATATATGTATGTTTCTACATCTTTTTTTTATCACTATTATCATCCTTATGTAGCAACTATGTGATGCAATGAGCTGCTTCTGAGTTCAATACTGCCTTAGACATTTACTAGTTGTGTTACTTTGTGGCATCACTTAGTCACTTTAACTTCTGTTTGTCTCAGCTTCATCCAATGTAAAATGAGCATAATAATTGCACGTACTACATTGTCATGAAAAAAATGAAGTAATATTTGTAAAGGCAAGTAGCACACTGCCTAGCATTTGGTAGGTACTACATAAATGCTAGCTGTTATGTCATTTAATCTTTTCATGATTTAGTTACCTAATTTTTAAAGAGAAGATATTAATATTTTTACTGTAATACCATATAGTAAATTACTGTTTTTAACACTGCAGTGCTGCAGAAATGTTGTTCTCATTAGAATGCTTTTAATCCATGCAAATACTTTGTCTTGGATTGAATTTGTCAGTGCCTTTGAACCCTTTTGCTCCTGGGGAAAATAACATGAAAGACTAAACTCATGCCCACCCAATTTGAGACATGGAGAGAGACTTATCCTTTTCATTTTTACAAAGTTTTCTGAAGTTGGCAGAAAAAAATTTAAAAACTATAAAGGGTATAATTCTGTACATTTCAATTTTTTCTAGTTTTTAAAATAATATTCTATTTCCCCAATTACATGCAAAAACAATTTTAACTATTATTCTTTTTTAAAATTTTGAGTTCCAAATTAATATAGGTTTAATTTGGAAGGAAGGAAGAAAGGAAGGAAGGAAGGAAGGAAGGAAGGAAGGAAGGAAGGAAGGAAG
>JAJPUD010001320.1:303230-351810 GCA_023553655.1 Myrmecobius fasciatus
GGAAGGAAGGAAGGAAGGAAGGAAGGAAGGAAGGAAGGAAGGAAGGAGGAAGGGAAGAAGTAAAAAGAGTATCCTTTGAATAGTAATTAGACTCTCTGAGTTGTTTTTCTGGAGATATGTAGCATTTTTCATCATGATTCCTTTGATAATATAAGTTATTTATTGTTGTTTATTGTACAATATTGCTTGTACTATGTTCAGCGTTCTCCTGATTCTGCTCACTTCACTCTTCATTAGTTCATATATTTTTCTGAAATAATTCTGCTCATCATTTCTTACAACACAATAGTATCCCATTACAATTATATACCACAACTTGTTAAGTCTTTCTCCAGTTGATTGGTATTTCCTTAATTTCTTAGCCACCAAAAAAAAAAAAAAAAAAAGAGGTACTAAATTGTATAAATATGAATATCTTTATACAAGTAGGTCTTCCTTCCCATCCCATCCCCCCCTTTGTTAATATCTGTTTGGAAAACAGACCTAGTTAGTCATGGTACTGCTGGGTTATAGTGTATCTACAATTTTATAACCTTTTAAACATAGTTCCAATTGCTCTACAAAATGGTTGTTTCAGTTCACAATTTCATCAGTAGTGCATTAGTGTCCTAGTTTTCTCACATTCCTTCTAAAATGGTCATATTAGCTTATTTGATATATGCCAGGTAATATCTCATAATTGTTTTAATTTGCATTTTTTAAATCAATACTGATTTAGAGCATTTGTTAATGTGACTATAGATAGCTTTGATTTCTTTGTCTGAAAACTGACTTTATGTGTCTGGATCATTTATCAATTAGAGAATGGCTTGTTTTCTTATAAATTTGAATCAGTTCTCTCTATATATATGAGAAATGAGGCCTTTATCAGAAAATACTTGCTATATAAAAAAAAGAAGAAAAACAGTTCTCTACTTTCCTTTGAATATTGTTTGCATTGGTTTTGTTTGTGTAAACAAAATTTTATATTAATATGATGAAAATTACCCATCTTATTTTACAATATCTCTTGCTTTTCTCTAAATCCTTCCCTTCTCTATAGATCTAGCAGGTAAACCATTCTTTGTAAAGTGATTTACACTATATGCTTATATTATAATCCTTTATGTTGAAGTCATGTACCCATTTTGGCCTTATATTGCTATATGGACAAAATGTTGGTCTCTACTTTCTGCCATATTGTTTTTCAGTTGCTTATTATTCTAAAATAACTCTAGTTTATTGATTTATGCTTGTCATATGAAGAGAACCTTATTCCAAACCATATTCTTGGAAGGCCCTCAAATAAGAATTAGACTGACATTCTCATTCACCTATTTCAAGCCGGATTGGTTGTGCTTGTGATGTATTAAAGAATCTCAGAAGTTAAAGAATCAGACAGAGTCAAAATAGAAGCCCAAAATATGTACTGTGCTGAACTTTTGTTTCATAGGAGGTAGAATATAATGTGCTATATCCAGGGACATCTCTTTCATTGTGTTCTTCTATTGGTGAGGTACATAGCTCCCTCCAATTTTTGCCTGATTCCCACAAGAGACTCTTTGTCACACACACACATCCCAGGACCCAAGTTTCCCTTGGTACTATGCTAGAACCCATTGACAACTGCATCTTCTCAATATAATAGTTTTATTGAATTCTTTGGGGTAACTGAGTTCTTAAGTGACTTTCCCAGAGTCATCTACCCAGACTGTTAGATTTGGAATTTGAATATAGCTTTTCATTATTCCACAGCTGGCTCTATCCACTTGCTTAGCCATCCACCATTATTCCTAATTCTACCTTTTTTGTGCCAAGCGAAAATGAAATCACTCCTCTAAATGACAGCTCTTCAGTTCCTTGAATACTTCTTTCACAGGTGAGGAAACTAAGACAGCAAGAGGGTTAATTTACTTGACTTTGGTTATATTATTATCTTCAGAGCCAGAACATTAACCCAGGTCATCTGATCTAAATCTAGTATTCTTTTTGTTCCATCTTACTGACACCAGTGACAGATAATTGTCAGTTGCAAACTTTTTTTTCCCCCACTTCAAGTAAATTATAAGTAAATTATAGTCTGTGTGTGTGTGTGTGGTGTGTGACATGTAATGCCTATCTTGAGTAGAAATGAAGTACCTGAATGTACTGAAATTTTTAATTTTAATTTTAAATTTTAAAACTTGAAGCATCAGATTACCAAAAAAAAATTTCCCCAACATACTTAGAATAGGTGTGCTGAATAGTTCATTTAAAATATCATTAATTGAAGAAAGTCAAACAAATGTTTTAAATGTATCATTTCCTGTATATGTTTTAATGACATCTGCTTTTGTAATTATTATTTCAAAATGCCTATAAATGTTTATATTAAGTACGTTCTGAAAACTCTACAGTTAATAAATAGATTTGTTGACTAGGATAATGTCAAAGAAGAAGCTTGCAAAGATGATACACTCAGGTCTCTGTGCATAATCAGATTTTTAGAGTGGCCAAGTCAGCATGGAATAGCTCATTTTTAAACATTAGCATTTACCTGGATTATTCTGCAGATTTTATGAAAGGAATGCAGTTATTGCTGAGACCAGCTGACTGCTTTCCTCAAGAGGAATGAATAGTTTTAAGAAATTTCAGTCAGATTTCCAATGCTTCTGATTTTTTTAAGGAGATGGAACAGTGGACAATATTAAGTAAAGAAAGAAAGACATGCTGCCTAGGATAAATTGTGGAGAGTGAAACCAAAATTATCCAGGTTTGGACACATTTTTTTTTTCTAATCAAGTTTTTCATGTCTTTTTTTTCCTCATTCAAATTAATGAAAGTTGATTTTAAAATAAAACATTGTGGTTGCTGGTTTGCATTTTTTTCATATTGGGCAAAATTTAGAAATATTTTTAAATTTGCTCTCTTCAGATAGAGTCAGGCAAAGTATAATTATTTCTCTTTCTTAGTGAATTTATATTAGTTGCTTTTATATTGTATCTAGCCATTACTATTTTGACAATATGAAGTAGACAGATTCTCTAATTTTTTTTTCTCTATGTGGTATTCTATTGAATGAGACAGCATTTACCTAAAAATAATATTTATTAGCTTACTTTTTAACTCATAATTTGAAACAATAGACAAATATTTTAACTCCTATAGGATATGATTCTTCTAGTATAAAAATAATTTTGTTATTGATGTTTATGTAGCATATGAATAATTGTGTTAATCTAGTTTACATTCTTCTTTCTTATAAAACCATACTGCTTGCAATTAGTAGGGGTTTAAAGTTTACCAATTTTAATTGTGGCCAAATTATATATAATCTGCTTTTCTTTGTAGTCTTAGGTTTTTCCCAAAATTTGGAGAAAAGTATAATGATTTCTACCTGGTAATATTTTATTACTATAACACTTTACACAACATACAATAGAAGTGGCAAGATGAAATTGAGTTAAGAAAATAAGTAATTTTTCTTATTATTTTGAAAACCTAGAATATTTTACACACAGTAAATACTTTAAAAATCCTTGTCAGATTAAATTGGATATGGCATTTTCTTAATCTGATTTTATTTATTTTTGGCATATTTTATTGTTTTTATTCAATGAAAATATCTGGACATTGTAACAAGTGTTCATGAAGTTGATAGCTTTCAATGACAAAAATAATGTATAGAATAGATTGCATGCTGGATGCCTGATAGGACCTTGATTTTCTTGGTAGCAAAAGTACCTATGACTCAGTGAAAATAATTTTCATAGGTAGTTATAAAAATTTAAGAGAATTTCATATATTTCATGTCACATCCTCAAAATAAACCCAGTAAATAAGTGGTGTGAGTGGTTTCTCCAGTTTGCATAATGAGGAAACTGAGGCTCTGAAATTATGCAATTTACCAGGTTTCAAGTAATAGAGCTAAGACCTAGGCTTTTTGACTCTAAATCTAGTGTTCTGTCCACTAAATTATACTGTACTCTTCTGGTACACCTTTTCTTTTACAATAACATATGATCACTATGTACTTTTTAAATATATATTATAATATAATATGATATAATTTATATTATAATAATATATAACATAATATACATATATATATATATATTCCCTTTTCGTCATCAACAGGCAAAGGCTTTCAGATTTCCAGGGCACAGGAAAATACTATTGTGTTACATTTAGTCATCTCCATAACAAATTTGAGTTCTAATTTTGTTTTTATTCCTTCTATAATCATGAATAGTTTGTCATAATATATTCATATGTATCTCTCTTAAAAAGATGACAAATTTTATTTTGAAGGTTTAGTAATGCAAATATTAATGATATAAATAATACTTTACATATTATCCAGGGGGGAAATGTCCATCATTGAGATTTCTTTTAAATGACAAATGGAATTGTTATTAATTTTGTTTTCATCAAAAATTCTGGAGAAAATGTTTAAACGTTAAAGTTAAAATATTTCCATTGCATGTTGACAAGAGCATTGGTTTTTAGGTCAACATCCTGGGTTAAAGCCCAGGCTTAAATATTTGGTAATTATTGCCAAAATATTTAATCTTTCAAGTTCTTTCTTTGTATACTGGAGAAAATAATACTCCTGCTACCTAGCTACATATATATATATATATATATATATATATATGTGGGTGTGGGTGTGGGTATGTATGTATATATACATATATATATACATAGCTACATAAATATCATAAAGAAATTATGAAGAAAATGTATTGTGAATGTTAAAATGCTATGGAAACTTTATTTTCAATTACTGTGCTTTTTAGACATTAATTAATCACCAGCTATATATCATCAATTTTTCACTCAAGGGGGAGCTTCATTATACATGTTAGAAAGTTTATTTTTAATTATTTAGTCATCTGAAAACATATGAACTGAAAGAAAAGAAAGGCTAAAGGATAGTAATTGTGTTCAACATAAATATAATAGTCCTATTTTCATGGTTTAAAAAAAAACACGAGAGCTAGAATGAGCAATATCCTTTTATTTTACATCTGAGGAAAATCTAGTTCTATCTTCTTGTTTAACACTTGAGGGGAAAAAACGGGCACAATATCTATGTCTTAATTCAGCTGATAAAAGGAGTGAGGGAGCTGGGCTGGTGTGGTAAATGGAAGGAGATCAGTAGATTGGAAGTTTATCAATAGTCTATAATGTGATATGGTCAAAAAAGTTTTGAAATGCTAACAATATCCTCCCTTCTTCACATGATTTCTGAAATATCCGATTAATTTCTGGGTACCACATTTCCATTTCTGGCAAAATGGAAAATGACCAAAGGTCATTTAGTGAAAGGATGGAAATAATTTGTTCTTGTAGTTTAGTCATGTGCAGTACTTTGTGACCCCTTTTAGGGTTTTCTTAGCAAAGATTCTGGAGTGGTATTTCTTTTCCTTCTCCAGTTCACTTTACAGAGAAGGAAACTGAGGCAAACTGGGTTAAATGACTTGTTCAGGGTCATGTAACTAGTAATTGGCTGAGCCTGGATTTGAACAGAGTAAATCTTCCTGACTTCAGGCCCTGTGCTTTATCCTCTGTGCCACCTAGCTGTTTGCTGGAGATCAAGCTGTATGATAATTGGTTGAAGGAGTTTAGTTTAGGAAAGGAAAGACTCAATAAGAGATATGATGGCTTTCTTTTTTTAAAAAAAATTATAATAGCCTTCTTTAAATATTTAAAGGGTTATGGAGTAGAAGAGAGATTGTCAATAACCTGAGTTTTAAGGAAATCAGATTATCTTCCAAAAATGAGAACTATCAAGAGAAGAATGGCTTACTTCAGGAGGTAGTAAATTCTTCCCTTTCTAGAGAATTCATATCTAATATATTGCAGAGGAAATTCCTTTTTAGATATAAGATGAACTTGAAAGCCTCAGAAGCATATACTAACTTTGTGATTTAAATTTAGGAGTAATCTATATATATGAAATATTTTAAAAATTAATTAATAAATTACATTGGCATAGTCTAGTTATCAATGTCATCCACTTCTGGATCATCTTAAAAAATACTAATTTTGATATTTATAAGATCAAGTAGCCAATTAATTTCAGAGCCAAGAGTCCCAATCAGTATCCCAATACAGAGTTCTTTCAACTTTATAAGTGTTTCTCTAAGACCCAAATACTAACACTACAAACTAACACTGCAAAAAGAACACTAAATTGAGAATTGGATGTCAGAGGCCATTAGAGAAATAGAATGGGAATCAGAGGATCAAGGTTAAAGTTTGTGCTTTAAGTTATTTAACTACTTAGGGTCTGAGATTTTTCATTTATAAAATGTGTCTACTGGACTAAATAATCTCATCTTATCTCTTTCAATCACTCTCTTTCCCTTCCTCCTTCTGTTTCTGTCTCTGTCTCTCTTTCATTTAATCATTTTTAATTAAAGTTCTAAATTCCAAACTCCATTCCTCCTTCCTTCCTCTCCCCTCCCCTTCTGTGAGACTGTAAACAATTAGATCTAGGTTATATATGTATATATATATATATATATATATATATGTATATATATATGTATATGCAAGTATTTAAAAACAAGATGACAAAAGAAAAAAAATGAAAGAAAATGAAAAATGCTATGCTTCGGTCTGTGTTAAATTAATATCAATTTTTTCTCTGGAGGTAGATATTATGTTTCATCATTAGTCCTTTGGGATTGTCCTGGATCATTGTATTGATGAGAATAGCTAAGTCATTTACAATTCTTCCTCAAACAATATTGCTTTTACTGTATACAAAGTTCTCCTGGTTCTATTCACTTTACTATGCATCAGGTCATATTAACTATTTCCAGGTTTAACTGAAATTATCCTGCTTATTATTTTTTATAACACAATAATATTTCTTTAAATATTTTTTGCTATAAATATTTTTGTAAACACAAATCCTTTTCCCTTTTTTTTTTGTGGGGGAACGGGAACTGTGTTTGGGATACAGACCTAGCAATAGTATTACTGGCTCAAAGGGTATCTCAAGTCTCTTTTTGCTCTAGGCAACCTTTGAACCAGAGTGAAACCATTTCAATCACATGATCTGAATTGAATTTTGGGGTCTTCTCATATAATTAATCTTTTTTTTTTTTGCCTTCTGTCATACCCAAGGTTTCCCTAAGGAAAATCTGAATTTGATTTTTTTTTCTGGATTTCAACAGCAAAAGGAATGCTCTCATCTACCACATAAGCACTCAGGCTAATAATATATTGAACAGGTTTCATGTTATCTGAGTGAATCAATTGATTAAACAAAAATCAATTGACAAAAAATGGAAAGAAATATTACCCAAATCCATAATCAAGATAACATTTCAGACTTTCCAGTGAGCATCAAATCCCCAGGGCTTCCATATAGTCATTCAGATTTATACTATTTCCACATTTAAGTCTCTGCAAGCAAAAACACATACACCTGCACACATAGGAAAAGCCATCTGAATTGCTTGTAGGCTTGATGGAGTTGAGTTGACTTTCTCACCTGGCTTCAGTGAACTAACATAGTTCACATTATTAGGTAGATTTCAATATTGATTTTCTATGTTATGACTGTTTTTTGATGTTCTTTTGCTTCACCTATTGTTTGGTGCTAGAATTCTTCTGATAGATTTAGAAGCTACTCACCTTGGGTCCAAGAATTCCTTTATCTAAAAATATCATTCATGCTTCTGCTAATGTCAATGCTATTACTGCTGCAGCTGCTAATTCAAGTTAATACAATAGTATCTAATATCAGATCAATTTATACCATACCTTCACTCTCCTCCTCTCCTCCCCTTTCTCTCTTCCCCTCTCTCTCCTCCCTTTCTTTCCTTCCCCCCGGCTCTTTTTTTTTTTTAATAAAGCTTTTTATTTACAAAACATATGAGTGACCTTTCAACATTGACCTTTGCAAAAAAACTTTTTTTTTCCCCAAGCTTTTCCTTTCCTTACCCCCAACCCCCCACCCCTAGATGACAGGTAATCTAATGCATGCTAGATAGGATAAATTATATGACAAATACAATACATGTATACATATCTATACAGTTATCTTACTCCGGCTCTTTTTTTCTGAACCAATTGGGGTTAAGTGACTTGCCCAGGGTCACACAGATAGGCAGTGTCTGAGGCCAGATTTGAACTCAGGTCCTCTTGACTTCAAGGCTGGTGCTCTATCCACTGCACCATCTAACTGCCCCTCATTCTCCCTTTAAAATAAGTACAAGAATTCAGGAGGTCTTTATATACTCTGCATTTGAGTTCCTAGAAAAGCCACTGCTATTTTATACCATTATACCAAGAAAGACCTTTAGAATTCACAATATGCCAGGTTCTATTGAGAAAGAAATGTTAACATCAGTTATATGACTAGCAGTACTAACCAACAATTTCCAAAGTCTGTGAATATAGCTGTAAAAAGAAGAAACAGATTAACTTAGGCCTATTTGCCTTGAAGTGATAAAAAAAGAAATCATTCACATATGTTCTTGGGACAATTTCTCCATTTCCCCATAGCACCCAGATGCTTTCCCCACATGTCCATCTTTATATAGCTTTAGAAGTAAGTGTGTATGGATTTGTATAATTGCCCATAATTTCATTTTAGGACTATGTTGCTTTTTGTTGTTAAGAATAGGTCAATAACTTGAATTTCTTCTGTACCATGGGAACAACTTGACTAGTTTAATTCACTACTTCTTGAGTAATTCATTACTTCATGGTTGCAGATTTTCTCTCTACTTTTTCATCCCATGGGACTTGTCTATAGCTTTATTTATTTATTGAAAATTAAACTTCTTTTAAAAATTATGGGTTCTAGTTGAACAAGAAGACTTTCCTTTTCCCTTGCTATGTAATCATTTTGTTCTAATTATATATACATGTACATGTGTGTGTGTGCACGCACACATGTATATGAATACACAAATTCTTTTTTGGTCATCCATATTCTTGAGGATTTTTCTAGTACTAATTCTCATCATCATTTTCCATATCCAGTTATAATCTGTGCTATCTCAATTATCCTTGACATCTTTTAAAATAATGATGTTTCAAGATTATAGGTTACTTGATTTGACCATTATTAAATTTTTTTCCCCTGTAGTTGAGGGGAAAATGTGTTCTTAACTTGTGATTTTTTTATCTGATACTGGTGAGGAAATTCTCTCTATTAAAGCAGGTTAGCAAATGCTGTTATTTATTTTGCATCAATTTGATATATACTAATGTATACATCCATGGATATGATATACATATTATCTCACCCTATAAAATGTTCTTGCCTTCTTCAGGGCAGAAAGTGGCATTCTTTTGTATCACTTACACATAGTACAATCCTTGGAACACAAAAGGTACTTAGTAAATATTTATTGATTGATGACTCTGCAATTATTTTAGAGAATTTTCTGAACCACTGAGATATTAAGTGCTCAGGGTGACATAGGCCACATATGTAAAGACTCAACTTGAGCCCAAATCACACTTGGTCCAAGAAAAATTCTTTATCTGCTCCACCAGGATATTTCTATAACGGGAAAAATGGTATTAAAAATAAGTTTTGTGGGCCGAGAATAGTATTTTACAATCATTCACCACACTGTATGTGTGTCTGTATATACCAGTTTACCCATTCTATGGAGTACTGGAGTACTCACTCCAATGAGGTTTTCATTCAATATACTCCTCTCCATATTGTAGGTTTCATTCTGTTTTTTTTTCTTATTTAAAAAAAAATCAATAGTAATGTAAGAGATCTAAAGTATAAAGAACTAAATCTATGTTGCTTCATATAGAATATGAACAATAATAATCATCAATAAAATTATCAATATAAAATAATTATTAATAGCTAGCTAATAATAGTTATTTAATCATTTAATTAATAATAATTAATTTCCTGCAAATTTAATAATTATTATTAGTTCACATAATCATTGGATGCACTTCCCCCCCCCTTTAAGGAAAGGGAAAAGAGAAGGATAAATACATCTGGTTTATTTTTTTTTTAATGATTTCTCTGTAATTACTTTGGTATAAGGAAATACCAATGAAACATAAATTATTAAAATTATTAATTAATAAGAGTGAACATTTAGGTACTTGTACAAAACTGCTCTTATTGATGCATATTCTTTCAAATAATTTGTTTAGAAGTTGAAGCAATATTGAATTTATGATAATCCTAACTATGATTGTAAAGTAAAGGATTCAACAATCCAAAATATAGTTCTATATATTTCCCCTTCCAAGCTCATTGCTTTTCTTGACTTCTCTATTATACTCAAGGGTCCCATTATCCTTCCTGTCACTCAGGTTCATTAGCTCAGTGTCATCCTCCATTCTTTACTCTTTCTCACCCCATTTATCTAGTCCGTTGCTAGATCCTACTATTTCTATCTCTGTGACATTTGTAACATTTATCCCCTTCTCACTACTAGTTTAGATCCTTATTACCCCAAGTTCAGGAACTCTATATCTTTAGTTCAGAGTCCCATTACTCCTAACTGAGGCCCTTTTACCCCTAGTTCTATTCTTCATTATTTCTTGCTTGGTCTATTAAGATAACCACTCAGACTCAAATCTCTTCCCATTCTAATCCATCCACCACATAATTGCTAAAGTAATTTTCCTGAAGCACAATTATGACCATATCATCCAACCCCCTCCCCACCCGAAATCAGTACTAAACAGCACACTAAATACCAGAAATTCCTTCTTGCAACTCTGATCAGACGCCTCTGGCATTTAAATCTTTGACTTGGCTACATGCTCCTTTTTTTCTGCCTCACTATTTCTTATTCCTCTCCAAAAAATTTTACAGTCTAATGATACTAGTCTATTTTCTGTCCCTGACTATCTTTTCTATCTTTTACTTCATCTTCTGGCTCTGTGCCTTTGCTATAACTTTCCAATAATGTTCTTACTCCTCATTTCTTCCCCTTGGAATCCTGAGCTTCCTTTAAGGCTTCAAGACTCACCTTTTGCATGAAGCTTTTCCTAGTTCCAAAGTACAAGTATTTCCCACTTCTAGGTTACATGGTCTCTTCTTTGTAAGCATTAATTGTAAGTAATAATAATAATGACAACTGCTATAGTTTACATTGTGGTTTAAGGTTATCAAGGTACTTTGCAGATGTTATTTCACATGCCAATATGCATTCAAATTGTCCCTTTGGTCAAAATGTAATCACCTTGAGGACAATGCTATTTTGCTTTTGTCTTTGTGTCTCTAACAGTTCATACAGTACATGACATATATTAGCCACTTAATGTCATTGATTTCTAAATTTATAAAACTTTAATCAAGGAATAGATGTTTCTTAGAGAAAAAATAATATTATATATAAGAAGATCTGAGTTCATATTCCCACTTTTGTAAATTACTAGCAGTAGGATGTTGGAAAATCCATTTAACTTTTCATGGTTCAACTTCATCTGAAAACTGGAGAAAATGAGGTAAGATATATTTTCTTCAGTATAATTTTGTGGATCAAATCAAATTATATATCTGAGTGCTTTATTAGCCACAAAAACTTATATGACATGTCAATTATCATTCAACAAAAGAAATATTTATTGAGCACTTTCCCTATATACAGGATTTTGGGCAAGTGTTGCCAAATACAGTCCCTGCCCCCTTGGAGTTTCTACTGTTGTAGGATGTTAGTTGTTTTCCTTTGTTCTTTGTTCAAAGGTTCTTTCCTTTGTTAGTTTAGAAGACTAAAATGTTATCACTATACTAGAGTGAAGTTAGTGTGTTTGTTGCTGATCTGACTAATACAAGCTTGGAATGTTTAGCCACAGGTCAGACATAGTCCCTATGAACATTTGGAGTGGATTCTCTAACTTTGCACATCTCATGAGTTGTTTTTATTTTCTGAGCTAATTCAATTCTGCTTTGGTGATTCATAGAGCACAGCATCCTCTCTGATAAGGGCACACCATGGTGGGCAGTCATGTACTAATGTCTCCCATGTTGTACAATCATTTCTTAAGAAACACCTTGAGAGAGCCCTTGGATCACTTTTTCTGACCACCTTGTAAACTCTTACTTTGTAAAAGTTCTCCATCATCACATTGATAATGAGGTGGACACTCACATTGCCATACCTAGCTCAGTATTTGGGAGGCTCCAAAGGAAAGTGTGGAGAGGAGAAGATTACGCTGACTATGAAACTGAAGGTCTAGAGAACAGTTGTTCTGATTTCATTGCTGTATACCTGTGAAACCTGGACAGTGTACCAGGGCCATGGCAGGAAACTGAATTGCTTCCATTTGAATTGCCTTAAAAAGATTTTTTTTCCTGAGGTAATTGGGGTTAAATGACTTACCTAAAGTCA
Organism: Myrmecobius fasciatus; assembly: GCA_023553655.1. Classification (NCBI taxonomy): domain Eukaryota; kingdom Metazoa; phylum Chordata; class Mammalia; order Dasyuromorphia; family Myrmecobiidae; genus Myrmecobius; species Myrmecobius fasciatus. The sequence goes on from JAJPUD010001320.1 coordinate 315,539, forward strand.
CACAGCTAAGAAGTGTTAAGTGTCTGAAACCAGATTTGAAGTCAGATCTTCCTGACTTCAGGGCTGGTGCTCTTTTCACTGCACCATCTAGCTGCCCTTTCTTAGAAAGATTTTAAAGATCACCTGGCATGCTAAGGTAACAGACACTGAGGTTCTTTCTCAAACTAAACTGTTTAGCATTCTAATACTGCTGCAGAGAGCAGAACTGGGCTGACTACATTGTTCAAATGCCAAATATACATTGCCCCCAAAGAAAAAGTAGGATTTGGTGGTACATATACAGACAACCGTATCATCAATCAGTGGGATAAAGAAATATGAAGAATATGAACAAATGGTATTCAACTTCACTGTGGTATTACTAGCCATGTGCATGACTTTCAAAAGGTATGGATTTACCCAACAATGATCAGCAAATACAGCTTTGTTGTATTTCAATAAACATGAGATGTATCACCTTAGCAAAATGAATGGACAAAATATACTTAGAACCATAAAGTGTTTATTCTTGGCATTGAATTACTAAAAGAAGTGACACATACTTAACAAAACATCTGCCAAATGACCTGAATTTGAGGATCTCCTAAAGCCCAGCAATCCCTTGGCAATATATGAACTACTTTCAGTGGGACCTCTTGTAGCTTGGGATATAGAAATTTGACTTAATAAAGCAAAAAATTAAGTTTAAGTGTCTACTAAGTTTTCTAACCCTAGGCCAGTTGCTAAGATTATAAATTTTAAAAAAAAACTGTGTAATCAATAAATATTTATTAAGCACCTACTATGTTCTAAATACTTGGCTAATTCTTGCCTCAAGAAGTTTTTCCCAATGTAGCCCTTTCCTACCTTTACAATTTTTACTTATCCTCCACTGTATTCTTCAATCAATGACAATGGATTCTTTTCTATTCCTTGCATAAGACATACCGTCATTTGATTGTGCATTTTAATAATTTTCTAGCATTCCTGGAAGTAGAAATTATCTTCCTCTTTATTTCTGTCTCCTAGATTACCTGACGTCCTTCCAGACCCAGCTAAAATCTAAATTTGTACAAGATAATTTTGCTAATCCCACTTAATGATATTACCTTCCTTTGCTCATTATATTTAATTTATCACACACACAACACACATATCTTTATTGTTTAGGCATAGTTTACCTGTTGTGGCTCTTATTAGGCACATCTGAACTTTTTTGAGAGCATAGGTTATCTTTTGCCTCTCTTTGTATCTTCAGCATTTAGCACAGTGCCTGAAACATAGTAAATACCTAATAAATGTTTGTTCACTCACTGATACCCTTCTGGAAAATAAACAATATTCTCATATTAATAAGTCATTCAATAATCATTCATTAATCACCTCCTAAGAGCTGAGCAAATAGGAGACTATATACATGGGGTATTGGCTCACCAATTGGGGAATTCAGAAAGTGAAATAAGCTGAATAATGAAGGGAGTAAGAGGGAGAATTGAGGAAGGTGTGAGGGAAAAACTGCAAAGATAGCACAAATCATGATTCCTGATGCTTTTCTGTTGGGTTTCTTTTTGCTGTCAAGAAACTCTGTGTTGTGCTTTAGCTCGTCTATCATAAAGAATGGTGAGTGGACTTAGCAGCAGATCCTGGTAAAGAAATGCTCTGCCATTCCACCCTCCTCATGTCTCTGCAAATTCAGATATTTTATCCTCAGCAATGCTTTCTTTTGGCTATTTCTCCTCACTCTGGCCACAAAAAAAATCACTCCATAGGGGAGGAATAACCATGGAATCATGCTTGAGATGTCAGATGTCAGTTTTGTATGTCTACAAAAGAAGGTAAGGAAATTATGTAGCAATAGTGAGAGATTACTGTTTAGAGTAGTCTACCCAGCCCACCAACATTCTTACCAAGCCAAGCAACATAGAGGGAAATTCCAATACATTTGATGGTTCTTCCACGTAGGAATTATGGAGGTAAAAAATAAGAGGGATGGATTTCTTATATGTTCTGAGGGAAAAAAAGAGACCCTATTGTTTGGATCACGGCACCATTAAAGTGCATTATAGAGATGTACCCATCACTATCAAGGGAAACTGGGGAAAATTTCATGTTTAATTTTTGGTTTCCCCCACTTCTCATATCTTCCTCCCTACTTTCAATGACCAATAAAATACAATGTACTTGTGCAAGTTCCAACTATATACTATCCCAATTTGGCCTTTCATCATCTGACCCTTCATAGTCTAGGATCTCATTTCTAACCTGTAAGTATATATATATATACATATATATATACATATATGCAATATATGTTATATATGTCTATGCATACATATGATATATATGTTTACAAATAGACATTTGTTTTGCATTTTACTTTTATCTTAGTGTTACTGTGTACAGTTTCTTATCCCTAATGAATGATGCTTTTAGAAACTTTTGGTAGCAAATGCTTTTGACATCTTTTAATCAAATTATGACATCAGTTATCTTTACTGAGGTCCAATCTTGCTAGTAGTATTAAAAGTTTTGTTTATTCTGAGTTTGATAGAAAGACTCAGTTGTAATGAAGAGAATTTTAGTGAATATTGGGAAAAGGCATATTTGAGATCTCTCCAATCATATAGAGATGATTCAGTCTGGTAATAAAATTGATCAAGTCATGTTTATTTTATATCTAACTCTTATTCCTATTTGATATTCTGTGGTTATCACTACATTTCTCCTTGCATGAGGCTAAGCTTTGCCAACACTGTTATTTTATCATGCATAATCTTTTTATGGATCTGTCATGCATTAAACTGTCAGCAAGATGTTCATATTCATGATAGCTGCAGAATATTTGCTGTTTTTTTTAAAATCTGATCACATATTTAATGGGGTTTTACTTCCAATGTGTTAGAAACAGCAATATAATAGCCATCTCATTTTTTGTTCAAACCACTTAATCTTTAGATAGGAATGCATTTTGAGTTTCCTGAACTTACTGTTCTTCACAGTACCATTTATCCCTTTTTTAAAAAAAATATTTCAAACCTATTAATATATATTTCCTATGGAGAAATCTATATTCTTAGCTCACAGATTTACTTCAAAATTATGCAATTTAAAAGATTAAAATGAATTAGTCCTTAGGAAAGACTTCATGATTAAATTATGCCAATAAATAATATTTTCAAAAACATCATGTACATGCATCAGTAGTATGAAATCTTTAGCCACTTACTTCTTGACTTCATAGTAGATTGTAAACTTCTTGAATTTTACTATTGTCTTTATATCCCTAACTCCTAGTACAATACCGTGCATTGTAGGTATTTTATAAATGCTTACTTATTTATTTTGTCTTCTTCCTCATGAGGATGGCAGTACAATAGCATATATGTTAAGTAGATTTTTTCATCCATTATTTATTTAATAGTCTGATTATTTCATAAAAATTTATGTTTCTCCTTGTCAACTTTTTAAAATTCTATTCTTTGTGAGGTCATTGGTTTGGATACTTCCTGTGCTAATACAAATTGTCATAACTTAGTATATGATAACTGAAAATTGCTATGACCATAAATTCATTTACCTGTGACTGAAGTAAGAAATTTCTCTAAAATAATTGAGACTAGTCCTCAGACAAAAACCCAGCAGTCCATCACTAGGCTTATTTTCAAATTCTTTCACAACTTGTTAGAATTTGTTAGAACTTGTAGTAGCATTTCCTTTGAGAACTAAGGGTTACTATACCATGATAAAATATAAAAGTAGGATTTTAAAGGAAGCAGATGTGAATTTTTATATATTTAGGCTAAATTTACATAATAATTATTTAGGGGAGAGATATACTCTATAAAATCCCTGTCTTATCTGAATTATGCCATTTTAGGGGCAGTATTTTGGGTTCAGTTCTCTGGGTAACAATGGCCCCAAAATTAAAACTCAATAAGATGTTTATAATTTTCTATAGGGCAAAAATGTATCTGATATGTAGTTTAAAACAAGTTTTATATACACTGACTAGTTGCTACAGAACCTTTATTTTATTGCTGTTGTTTGTCCTTCATGCTTGAAGAGTATCTTGACATCAGAGAGGTGATGCCATGGCATGCAAGTGAATTGGATTTAAGGGAGGGAGGGCTGTGTCAAGTCACTTGCCTCACTTTCCCCTCCCTAGCCATTTGGGTTTGATAGCCTTATATAGATCAGGACGACTGAAGATCGCCCTGATTAGTACTTGGATGGGAGACTGCCTAGTAAAACCGGGTCCTGTAGCCATTGGATATAACTTCAGGCTAGTAATGAGCTATCATATTATTTCAGTTACCTAAAAATACCTCACAATTCAATATTTGACATTTTGGTGGAAAAGAACCCTAGTATAGTGTTCTGAACAGTTGATTGTCATGTTAATAAGATACTCTGTGATTAAGAGAGGAGGTATTATATAGCTCTTGTACTCAGCTATTTTTCCTCAACTGTGTTGTTGCTGACTTAAGCAACTTTAAGTGAGACATTATTTATCAATATTAAGCATAGAACTATTCATTTGCTAGATCTCCATAATGCAATGTAAATATGTAACCGGAACCATTATTTATAAATGAGTTAGATTTCTAGACAGCTCTTGCTAAATAGCTACATTGAGATGTAAATTATTCTTTAAAAAGTCAAGAGTTTAAAACATACAGTAAAAATCCAGTGTATAAAGATTTTAGATGCTCAATTGACAAGCTAGTTATTGACCCGCTAAAATGTCAAATAATGCATTTTAGGTAGTTTTTATTAGAATTTTCACTACAAATGACATTTCAGGGCTGGAAACAATTCATGATAAAAATATTTTTCAGGTATATACTGAAAAAGTTGCAGCTGACACATGGAATTCTGGGAAAGAAAGGAAAGATCATTCTGTCTAAAATGCCTTATGATATACTTTTCTATAATTGCTGAATTCAGAAGAAGACAAACCATTTATTACCTAAAAAATTACTACTAATAATAAATAAGATTGTGGATGCATCAACTTTTAAAAACAAAAGAAATATCTATTGTGTCCCTCATCATATTTCCTATTCCAGAGGTTGTTTCCCCCCATTTTTTATGGAAATATATTTTATGTGTGGTTTTTCATTACAAACAAACAAAAAGAAAACCTAAAAACTTACCTGATTCAAGGACAGGTTTTTTTTTTTCTCCCCTCTTTAAATGTAGTTGATGCTTTATTGGACCCAATTCAACTGAACAATTAGTATGTCCCTAGTATGTGCAAGTCACTTTGTTCCCTGCTAAGGACAGAAAAAAAAAAAAAAAAAGAAAAGAAATTTTTTTCCAACGAAATTTTTATGAATCCTCCTAAAGTACAGATTCCAACTAAACTGTCTTCTCATTATGCGAAGTTGAAATTTCTTCTCCACATATGTCCACAAATAATGTAAGTCTATAATTTCAAAATCAATTATAACATGACTCCTGAATCACATTAACTGAAAATTTACATGAGAACCTATGAAATTTAAGCAAGTCTAATAACTGAGTTGATTCATGTGTATTATAAGGTCAGTTATCAAAAACAATACATCTTGAATGAATTGAGAAATTGTGAATATTCTAGGGTGAGGAAATAGCTAGAACTGCAAGTCACAATATGAAGTCATCACTAAAACACAAATGAAGAAGACTAGAAATGCAGTTGTTTGCAAACTTGAAGAGACAGAATCAAAAGGTAATTACAGTTTCTCAGACAGATTAATAATGCATCTTAGCTTAGGTAGGCTCTGTCCCCTGCCAATCTTTATGAATCATAGCATAGTAGCTGATACTGAGTGCCTTGCCAGTAGACATCATACTATATTCATCCTAATATTTTTCCATGATAAACACTTTCCTCTAATACAGCATTAGAAAGAGAAGTACAATAAGCTGGTTTTAGTAAATCACTGGCAGTGAGGAATTTAGTTGACTGCGTTTCAAGCTCCCACTAATTTGGGATATATCATTATTACTGCTAGTGAATCAGCTTGAGACTTAAAAATTCAGTATTTGGGGGTTCTCTTGGGTTTCTCTTATTAAAAAAAAAGAAAGAAAAAAAATCCTAGATTTAAAGTTTTGAAGGTCTTTTAGAAAGACAAGATTTTACTATATAGTATGATTGATAATTTAGGATAGAGTCTCCAGTTAGCAGCACATTATAGTAGAAAGGAAATTGGTATTGGAACAATAAGATCCAAGATCAATTTCTATCTGTGCCACTTGCTAGCCGTCGACTCTTCAACAAGTTTTATTAATCTACAAAACTACATTTAAAATGTTCTTTATTAAAAATATTTGACAAAGGATCCAATACACTTTAGAAACATTGTGAACAAATGAAATTAATATTTTTAAATGTAAAAATTAGAATTAAAAAATCCCTTTAATTTTTATATTTATGCTACTTAGTACTTTTGTTTTCCTTTGAGAGTTCTAAACACGTAACTAACTTTCCTATTTAGAGTTTATATGCATGGTCTGTATGACAGAATACAGGACAGAAATTGTTTATTCAAATATGAGCTTCATCTGCATCATTTTATTTTGTCATTAAAATAAATAAAATCCAGTTCAAATAGCATTACAAAAAATAATAAACTGATTTAATTGAATTGAATAAATGACTTTGAAAAGAGTACTAAAAGATGTTTATAATTTTTTTTTCTTCAGTAGGCAGAACACTTTCTATTGCTTAAGTTTCAAAGTTAACTTTTCCAAACAGCTCAAAATGCAAAGCTGGTCTCAAGTTCACAGAAAAATAAATCCATTGTGTATTTTCCAAATTGTGTATTAGTAAGGTGATAGAGATTTTTATTCAGAAAATAAAATTTCATTATTTATTTTTTCCTATAGTCTAAGGCAGTGTTCAAAGGAAAAAAAAGGAGGGGGGGAATACAGGGATTTAGTTTAGAGCCACTAATTGAAAATAGTAATAAAGTGCTAAGTATTGATTCATTTGGGATGTTATTTTATTGTTTTTAAATCTGTAATTATCTTGCCAAGGTTGAAAATGTTTTTAACTGAATCATAAGATTTTTTTAATACATTGAGGATAATACAAAGGTCTCTCATGACTACATTTCTTGTGTCTTGATAGAATTATAGGAGGTGGATATGAATGAAGGGCTTTTTTCAGTTTCTGATCTTATGTTTTGGAAGTGTATATTGAGCCCAGTATGAGCTGGTTTTGCTTATTAAGTGATAGGTACTTTATTAAGAATAGCTTTGAACCAAATGAAGATTTTAACTTTTTTCCCCCCTAATGTCTCACTACTCAATTGTTCCCTATTTAGAAAATGCTCACTGATGACATAACATTGTTTCCCCCTTTCCAAGTTCACATGTCTAGCATCCAGCATTATTTTATATTATCATACACAATTTTACTTGATAGTTTTCATTGACAATAATACCTAATGCTGTTTTGTCAAGTTTGTTTTCATTTTATTTCTTTTTACATTTGTGCTCTAATAACTAAGCATGTGAACATAGAAAATAACATACAGACTATCATTATTGACAACCTCATTTCCTTTGTCACTTATTTGTTCATTTGCATTCATAGTTTTTTCTCAATGCTGGTAAAGAGTGAATGTGCTCAATATTTATTCTCCATAGACAAAGATGCTAAGCTGAACCTTGACACTACTGAGCCAATCATTTTAGTCATCTTGGTAATCAATTAGAATTTTTGTGGTTAGATTGATTGTGTGGCTTCTGCCTATAGGTTTACATAGCCCAATATTCAACCTATGGGTCAGAGCTTCTGGGCCATTATTAAATATCCATTCAGAGATTAATGCTTATGTTTTAATGTATAGCTTAGACATAGAGCCATGTATTAGTTTAAAAGTCAAAAGACTTGGAATCCATTATTAACTATTTCATAACTTTTGTCAAGTTAATTTCATTTCTAAAGGCTTTACTTTGTACATCAACAAAATATGAAGATTAATTATGAATTCCTAAACTGGGATGATGAAGGATCTGAATACCATTGCATGAAAAGATCAGTGAAGGAATTAAACATATTTATCCTTAGGTAATACTTTATGGTCTCCAACATATTTATGTGTTAATGCTATGGGAGCTGGGCCACAAATTCCTCTCACTTCATGCCTTTTTAAGACATTTCACACTTGCCTTGCTTGATGATTTCTCTCTGTCAAGGTAGCTTTTGAGGAGTTTGAACAGCCATGTCTACTGATTCAGCATAAAAGTTTTTGGGGTTTACCATGACAAGAATGGAGTAAAGGAAGAAACAGAAGATAAGTCATATTCCTAAGGATAGGGGGAAATGCAGTCTCAAAAGTGTATGCTCTAATAAGCACTAAACATCCTTCAAAAAATAATAATAAATTAAGCCCAAACCACATTTGTGGGCTGCTTTGAATCTCACATAGCTGGGTCCAATAAAGGGATCTCTTTTCTAGGGACTTCTCCATCAGGCTATTGTTTTAACATTAAGTACAGTATTGAAATTGTCTAAGTATTACATCTGCCACTTTTTGAAAGCAAGCTTGTAGACAAGATTTCAGATGAAGATCTCTCCTTGTCTCTCTCACTTATGCACATTGTGTTCACTGTGTTTTAAACTTGATGTATATAAGAGGGTATGGATGTATACAAAAAGAGGAACATATGCAGTCATGTAAAGGCATTTTCTTTTCTTTTCTTTTCTTTCTTTCTTTCTTTCTTTCTTTTTTTTTTTTTTTTTTAAAGCAACAGCACTTGGTTATGGATCATGTGAAAAGGGCCCTTTAGGAGTCTGCTGAAGCAAGCTTGTCATCCCAGTGGTGGCTGAGCTACTCAAAAGGCCAATCAGTGCAATTACCAGGTGATTGTTTTAGGTTTGGGTTATTGTTTGGTGATTATTCATCATTCAGTCAATTCTAAGGTGATGAGATAATGTTCAGAACCTTTTTTTATACCATATGGTTGAAATTTCTAAACCAAATAATCACTGAAGGCTTTAGCAAGTGCTAACCATAAAGAAAATATTTTATTTCTGAAGAGAACCTAGAGTTTCAGGAGTAAAGGACCAAGAGCTCCATCTCACAAGGAAATGCCAATAAGTCTAACTTCTTGTTGGTGCTTTCTCAGCCTCAAGAATTGGCATTCCTGATCCCACTCTGGAGTTAGCAGTGGTCCAGGATTCCCTTGGTTACCTCACTCTCTTAATCATTCAGTGCATCTGAGTTTTGGGGAATTCTTGTAAAATGCCAAATTGTTGTCACCTTAACATGCTCTTGAACGGGTTTAAATAAAGTTTTTTGTTTGTTTGTAATTTTTAAAAGTTATCATGTAGAAAAAGGCCTGAACTTATTCTGCTTATTACCCAAGAGTTTTCTTTTTCCACCAGCTGTACTCCTTGAATTAGCCACCTCCATCAACATTCTAAGGCAAAGTTCATTACCACCAAAGTTATCATCCCAGAGAGTACATTAGTTTTGATACTCACCTCATCAATATTCTCAGCAACTCCTGCCTCCACTCACCCCCACTGGAAGGTTGGAAGAGAGAGCAAAGAACTCATGTGAAAGCCTCTATTTAAAGAGGGCTCATAGCACAGTTAAATTTTTATTCCCCACAAACTGTGTACCATGGATTGGATGGCACTATCATCATGTCTCTCTTTGCCCTAGGTTTCTACTCTCCTGCTCCAAATTTCCCAGGTTTTAGCTTCAGATTTGTGTTGTCTTCTCAGATTATATCAAGGACAGAGTCTTGAGTTTGATTTAGTTCTTATTTGTATCTTCAGAACTTAGCATAGTGCCTGACACATAGCAGATGATTATTAATGTTTAATTGATTGAATTGAACCGAGGGCAGGCCCAAAGACAAAAAATCAAATTTAGCCTTTATGTAGTTGGAAACCCGTACTCATGACAATGCATAAGAATGGGTTCACAGGATTTTTCTCCACTAGGGTTCTTGTTTTCTTTGGAGCTTCAATTAAATTTTCTTGAAAATTTTGATTTAAAGACACATTCATTGTTCTCTACTCCGAATTTATTTGACTTTTAAAGAAGCTAAAGCATGGCAGCATCCTTTTTTTTTTGATACATTGTTCTCCTGCCACCTTACCACCCCTCCCTCCTCTTTGTCAGTCTAGATACTACAAGTTCTGTTATGTCTTTATAAAGCTTACCTTCCAACTTAAGAAAAACCAGAAAAAATATACATATTTGTCTGTATTTGAAGTTTAGCTAGTTGTGGTAAAATAGCTAGGCAAAAACTATCAAAAGGGCTTTAAAACAATTATAAAATACATTTTATAGTTATAAAAGGAAGTCCCAAGATGTTATACTGTTTCTTAGTAATTTAAACCTCCCTGCATTTTTTCAAACATTAAAGCAGCTGTTCTCTTATCAAAACTTGAGTCTAAATATGATAAGTTAATGGGGAGTTGGAATAGCACAAACAAGAGAGTAGAATGAAAGTGGATATACAGTATGGGATTGTCCTGAAAAAGTCGAATGCTGCCAGCCAGACCAGGCTGCTTCTAACAGCTATAGAATGCTTTGTTAGCTGGTGGCAGAGGCCATCTGCTAATAGCTGAGCTATTCTCTGGGGATAAGCCCAGTTCAAGTGGAAAATTGGGGAGGGAAAATTTTCTCTTCTCAATAGCTCCACAAGGCATGCTGTTTTATCCTGCAGAGTTGTCTAATGGGACTGAATAGGTTTTATTTTTAACTACCCAAATTATTCAATAAACATTTACTGTGCATTAAGGGAAAAATTCAGAGGGAAATTACCAACCAATATGATGATGGTAATATTTAAATCACTTCCAAACCATTTCTTGGAGAAGTATCCCTCAAACTCAGAAAAAGAGTTTTGAAAAAAATTTATTCCTTAGCTCTATTGCTTTTTTCCATTTGTTCCCAAATCTGTAGCATTAAAGTTCCAAGAGCAGAATTCTTACCATTTAAATTAAAAATGTAAAAGACTCTCCAGGTTTATTTTTGTAGAATTAAGCCTGTTGGTGTAGAAGAGGAGACATGTGCATGTTGAGTTTTGAAAAAGCATTTTCCCAAAACCTAGTCTTAACTTTCTTCCTCTTGCAATTACTATTAATCTTGTCTTTTATTCTGACTGCCTGATTTAAATCAGGCTTCCCAGAACAACATGGAATCTATGATTGACCTTATTTAGTAAACAAACATTCTTGGGATAAATCTGCAGAGCTAAAGTGATAAAATTAACATAAACATAATCAAGGAATTCATTCTGAATCTCTCATAAAAAAGAGGGATCATAATTATATATCTTTCGAATCATGAAAATGGAACACACACATGCATATATTTTAATATATACTTAGTGGTGGTATGCCTTCCTGTGTATATTTTAGTGACAGAAATTTCTATTCACACCCAACAATTCATTTAAATGGTAGGGAGGTAAAATTAGATTTCTCTCTCTTCCCTGTTAGTACCTTGTACCAGTCTCCTGGCCTTCAGAGCTGGGAAAGATTAATTACTCAGGTCTCTATTACAGGAAATCTTCCTTGCTAGTCATACCTCTGGGATTATTTGAAATTTATCCTGAATTTATCTTATTTGAACATTGTTGCTAGCGTGTTGTTTTCACTGTTAGAGTGTGAGCTTCTTGAGGGAAGGAATTTTTTTTTTTTATTTGCCTTTGTATCTATAGCACTTAACACTATACTTGGCACATTTTAAGGATTTAATAAGGCTTATTGTATGACTGATTTAACTAGATTGTTTTAGCAATGACTGAAACATTGACCCAGAGAGTTAAAAAAAATGATCATATTTTGGCAAGGTCATCCTACTAGGCAAGGAAGTTCTCTTTTCATAATTTCATAGATTTTAAACTAGAATGGTCCCTAGAGTCCATCCAGGATTCCTCATATACAATGAAAGAGTTTAAATAGATCATCTCAAGAATCTTTTCTAGCTCCAAATACAAATTTAAATTCTTTCCAATTCTAAATTTTCATAAGTCCCACACACTTTTCCCTACTTTTCTATCCCCAAGTTCCCAAAGTGTGAATATATAATAGTTGAGAAAACAACCTACATCGATTAGAATATCAATCAGTTGAACACCATTTTGTACAATGTTCCCATTATTGAGTTATTTCAGTTGAGACTGACTCGTTGTGACACCATTTGTGTTTTTCTTGGCAAAGATACTGGAATGGTTTGTGATTTCCTTCTCCAGCTGATTTTACAGGTGATAAAACTGAGGCAAATAGGATTAAGTGATTTACCAAAAATAACACAAGTGCCTGAGGTCAGACTTCAACTCAGGAGAAAGTCTTCCTAACTCTAGGCCTGGTACTCTAACTACAATGCCACCTAGCTACCTAGAGTTACCTTGTTTCCTGTCTTTGCCATCTGTGTAGTCTCTTTTCTCTCCTGAAATGTCATATTTAGACAACTATGCTGTGTCATGTTATCTTCTAGAGTCCCTTTCCTCTTATATCACTTATATCTTATATCTCAAAAATAATCCCTTCTCTCATAAACATGAAGAATTGGGGAAGAAATAGATGACTTTTAATTGGAAGAGGGAAAAAATGGAAATTTATTTTCTCACCATTAGAACTAGTACATGTTTAACTCTCCTGTTTACTATCCATACCAATAAAATATCCTTTTTAATAACTTACACCTGGCATTAAGTCTTTCAACTTTAGGGACCCACATCATTGAGGTACAAATGCTGTTTTAGGGTCGCATAATTTTAATTAGAAAGTTAAATGTTGGTTAGCCACTCCCAATACTTTTATTATAAAGGTAAGGAAGTGGAAGTCCAAAGAAATAAAATCACTTGGACAACCCAAGTAAATGGGATACAATCCCAATGGCCTTCAAATGATTAGGGAAGGGAACACTTCCCAGAAAATTCTCATTCAGAGGTAAGGAAGGACCGTTGATATATTCTACCTGGAGCACACACTTTGTGATTTCCTTTCCCTCAGTACTGTTGCTTCTCAAAGTCTTTTCCTACTGTGGTCCCTGAGTTCCCTTTGTCACTACAGTGAGTCAAAAGAATAAACCTACAAGCCAGAAATAATTTTAGAAAGAATTTTATTAGGTCATTCAGCAAAGTAGAGAGCCAAAAGGAAAAAGTGGTTTCCTCCTGTGTGTAGGAGAGGTTTACCTTATTTGGGGTTCAGACAAGAGTACCAGATGAGCTGTATAACATTCAAGTTTGTAAAGCCTAAAACACAAGATTTGGCTGGACCCAAAACAAGACCTAGATGGGATCTAACATTCCCTACAGACATCCAGCTTCCCTGGAAAGTCTATGAAGTCAGGTAGACCTCTATAGTATGCTCTAGTATGCTCTCCATTTACATAATTTTTAGCCACATAAAACTAGGTTAAAACAAAATAACAATAAATAAGGTTTTTCCTACAATAGAATAAAATATTTCCTTACACTATCATTCTACTCTGTAGCAGTCTTCTGTTGAAACTCTACTACATCTCACAACTTCTTCCTGGATGAGAGAGAGAGAATGACAGGCAGATTGACCGGCACAGAAAGAGGAGGGAGGAAAAGAAGGAGACACGTACACACACACACACACACACACACACACACACACACACACACAGAAAGAGAGACAAAGAGAGAAAGATATAGAGTGAGAGAGAGAGAGAGAGAGAGAGAGAGAGAGAGAGAGAGAGAAGAGAGGGAGAAGCAGAGAGAGAGAGAGAGAGAGAGAGAGAGAGAGAGAGAGAGAGAGAGAGAGAGAGAGAGAGGAAACTGAAAACCAGAAGTTATATAATTTGCTCCAGGACACATAAACATCAAGCATCCACATTGGAATTTGAACACGGGTCCTCTCATTCCAGAACTAGTGATCTTTCCTCACTATCATGATATCTCCATAAGAAAGCATGGTGTACTTGAGAGAATGCTGAACTAGAATTAGAGAGGTATGGGATGAGGTATCAAATCTGCTCTCTGCCTCTGTGTGCCTCTCTGCCTCTCTTAGGGAAATCCCTTAAGCGACTCAGTCTTAGTTTCTTCATTGTAAAGCAAGAGGATTAGACTAGATGTTCTCTATCCTAGTTCTATGAGCCTATGAGAACTCAAATGAGAGACAGGAGTCTTGAAAACCTCCCATTCTCAGATGACAGGAAAGAAAATAGTGACTAAAAATAATATGGGGAGAAATTCACAAATTGTCATTTTAACTTTGACTGTGAATGAGATGTTCAGGACTAGAATTTTAGGTTACCATCAACCTCTGTGCTATGTGATTTATGCAGTTTAGAATTCTTCCTGATATTCTTCAGATGCAAAGCATAGAGATTTCATGTTGTGTAGTCAAGGGATAATGCTGGGGGGGAAGGTGAGGAAGGAGACAGTTACATGATCTGAGTTTGAATTCAATTCTGCTAAGAGTCACTTATTTTTATTTTATTTTATTTTATTTTTTATTTTTTGCTTTTTGCTGAGGCAATTGTGGTTAAGTGACTTTCCCAGGGTCACACAGCTAGGGAATGTTAAGTGTCTGAGACCAAATTTGAACTCAGGTCCTCCTGACTTCAGGGCTGGTGCTCTAACCACTGCGCCACCTAGCTGCCCCCTAAGAGTCACTTATGACCTTGGACAAGTACTTAGCTTTTCTGGGCCTCATTTTGTTCAGCATGAAAATGAGAAAGTTGAACTAGATAGACTTTATGGTTCCTTCAAGCTCTAGATTTATGTTCTGTTATGCAGATACCCCTCACCCAGCCCTGCCACAATAGCTTTTAATTTTCCACAGCATAACTTCAGGATATGAGCAGCTTGATGTAATAAATAGAAAGCCAGCTTTGAGACAGGAAGACCCAGGATCTTGCCCTGTTTCTAACAGATCCTGATTATGTTCTAGGCAAGTCACTAGAACCAAACTGTAGAGATGAAGCTGACCTGCATTCATTGAAGGAATTTCCTCATCTGGGAATTTCCTGTTTTGGACAGAAACCCAGAGGGTCTCCCCCTCCTAGATTTATTGTTTATTTATGTAATTTTTTTTTTCTTAATGAGACTACTCTTTGCCTCAATTTCTGTACAACTTAATCACTGAATGGGCCTGAGGCCTGTTGAAGACCTTTGTTTAAAAAGATCCAGTGCATTCAATTCTATCTCAAGTTGTCCTGATTTATATCTGGTCACTGGACCCACATGGCTCTGGAGGGGAAAGTGAGGCAGGTAACAGCCTTCCCTCACTTAAATTCAAATCACTTGCATATCATGGCATTGCCTTCCTAATGTTAAGGCTTTCTTTGAGAACAAAGGACAAACCACAGCAACATATCATTGAAATCACAGATCCAATCTTTTGAATAGATAGGTTTGTTATTGCTGTGCATAACTGATTCAATCCCTTTTTCATAATATATTAAAGCAGTAGTCTTTATTTGAAAAATGCATGTTTCTGGAATAGAAGCTATAGTATATTGAAACCGGAAGGCCCTTAGAGATGATTGAGTTCAACCCTTTCATTTTATAGATGAGGAAGCCAAGCCAAGAGCTCTTCTTTTGCCCAGGGTCACTCACATAACAAGTAATAAATCCAGAATTCAAAACCAAGTTTTCTGACTCTACATTTAAAGCTTTGGTAGAGAAAGATAAACATACTTTTTTTTTTTTTTTTTTTTTTTTTTTCAGGGATGGTGGGAGGACAAGAGGAGGAAAATACATTGTTTCCCTCCCTCTATCCTGGTCCATTTTTTACAACCTTTCTTTTTTAAGGGTGAGGCTTCAAAAAATACAGTTGGGAGCAATAAATCAAACCTATAATAGTAATACATAGGAGAACTAATCAGGACTACCTATATAAAGCCAAAAGCCAGTCCACAGGCAACAATGTGTCTTCTACATGCTGAGTGGGCTCAGAGAGGTTTATCTCTTTCTGGAGACCAGGTCCCATAAATCCTGGATATATCTGAGAATCTGGAAATAAAGTGCTTAAGAAATAGTGGGTACTCAATAAATTGTCACCTGAGTGAATTGGGGCAGGCAGAATGAATGCAATATATACTCCAAGGGACACTGAGGGTGGTCCTGAGCCTCCTTTATTGTTTTGTTTTGTTTTTTTCCTTAAGAATGATTGGTAGACGAAATGATAGTGGACTATCCGTAAGCAAGCATTTATTAAGAGCTGATTTTGTGTCTTACACTATGGTAGGAAAACAACTAAAGGCTATAACTGTTTCTGTGCCCTGGGAGACCTCTTCTCCTAATAAGAAGACAGCATAATTAGGAAAAGATATGTCCAAAGAATTATTTTTTGCCTCAATTCTTACCTAGCCTTTAATTACTGAATGGGTCTTGCCTCACAAAAACTGAGACCTGGGAAAAGGTCTTAACTTAAAAAGGCCAAAGTCTCCTTTGCATGATCATGACTAGCTGTCCTGACTTATGCTTGCTGCTGGATTGTCAATGAGTTTGGAGGAGAGAATGAGGCCCATGACTTTGTCTGGTCTCGCCTTACTTAAATCCAATTCCCTCCCAAATCAATACAAAACCCTACTGATGTCATTGGACCTCTTCTATAACAAAGTATGAATAACAACAGCATATATTGAAAGTGATTTTAGAGGGAAATGGACCTATAATTTTACTTGATGAGGGATGCTCCAGTTTAAAAAACCTCCATCAATGTAAGTCATTACCTTTTCTTCATCATAAAGGTTAGAGCTGCTGAGAGCAGAGGAGCCACAATGCCCCTCTGCTCCCCTCATGTACTATCAGAACCAGTTTAAAATGGAATTAAGGAATGTTTAGCACAATAAATATAAATACCACACAAAATAGATAATGTTCATTTGTAGTTTTCTAAGTCAAGATGCACTGTTGCTTATTTGAATTTAATATTACTGATTTGCATCACTGAGAGCTTAAGTAAATTGTGGGTCTTGAAGCTAAGATTTTTGTTTTGAAAGCTAGCTTCCTATCCAGTAGACCACATTTTGCTTCTTAGCTTTTCACTGACTAGGCACTGAGTCTGCAGCAGAGGATTTTGTTATTCAGACAGAAAAGACCCCATTCCCTGTGCTTTTCACAGGATTCAGTTCTCCATGATTATATTTTCATATTTTATTAGACCATTTGAATTTCACCAAAAAGGAGTAGATCATAGTTAAAATAGGAGATATAGTATGAAAAGTAAAACAATATCCAGAAACAAATACATTTTTATGTGAACTTCTCAAATTGTTTTACAATAATTGTCTCTAGCCAGATGTTTTCACTGAACACATCTATCAATAAAACTTTTTTTATATTGCCAGATATGTTCACTTGTAGTTATGAATTATATATACTTAACTATTATACCAGTAATCATGCACATTATAAAACATATATATAATTTTTAAATTATGAGATAATATTCAATCTTTGAGTGAAAGGGGAACTACAGGGTATTATTAAATAATGGAGTGACATGGTTTCGAACATGTAAGCATAAGGAAAATCACATGGGCTATCGTGTAGAAGATGGATCTGAAAGGAAAGAGAAAGACCAATACAAATGCTATTGAAATTGATGAGAGCCTGAATTTGAAGGGTTACTTTGTGAGCACAAAGAGAATGGCCAGTTTGGGGATTGAAAGTTCTGGAGGAAGAAATAATATCTTTTAATGATTAGTTGAATATGAAAAGTGAGAGGGAGTGAAAACTTGAAGATGGTCCTAAACCTATGTGAACTGGAAAAAGAGCATTATTTTAGACCTTACCTGGGAAGTTTGAAAGAGGGATGAGATTTGGAAAGAAAAGTAATGATTTGAAATCGGCTATAAAGATAGATTGTAACACATTCATGCAAATTACCTTGGCCTACTCAAAATGAAGAGTTAATTAAATTAACTTCATTAAAAATGAAGGAAAGAGAGCGGTCCAGCAGATAGAACAAAAACTTGGAATCAGGGAGACCTGAATTCAAATTCAGCCTCATATACTTCCTGGTTGTGAAATCCTAAACAAGTCACTTAACCTTAAGTCTCAGTTTCCTCATCTGTAAAATTAATAATAATAGACATACTTCACAGGGTTCTTTTGAGAATCAAATGAGATAATTCAGGGTATGAGATAATTCAGAGTTTAAAACTTAAAACCTGATTGTTAGGACACTTAGTATTTGTAAAGTGCTTTACAAATTTTAAAATGCTATATACTTGCTAGCTATTAGTCAGTGGTTATTATCTTGAAGAACATATCTTCAGGGGCATCTGCCAAGGTTATGAGATTATATTATCTGGGGGCCTGTTGTTAGATATACTGATAGGTTTTGTTCCCATTGGTGTCTTTGCTACATAGCTGCTACTGTGAGTGTAAGGGTAAACAAAGATTATAATTAGTTGGCTAGAGTCAGAATTGGGCTGATTGGAAACTTGCACAAATGAAGGAACCAGAGTTTAGGAGTATTGGGAGGTAAAGCCAAGAAAAATTCTGTTGGAAAAAGGCCTATGATTGGTGATTTTAAGGAAGGCTAGGCCAATCATCTTACCTTCTAATTAGTTGATCACACACCCCTGGGATCAATCAAAGGTCTCTAGGTTGTAAATCACTGTAATACCCCGAGTATATGAGGCTCTTCTCTGAGCCTAATAAGATGCTCTCTCTGCTATTTCTGTACTTGGATTAGTTTAGTTCATTACTTTACTATGCATTTTGATTTAGTTTTTATTGTTTTGCTGTGACTGCCTATTCATATTTCTGTAATCCTTTTATAGGTCAATTCCTGTATGCTTTAGAAATATGTACTCCTTAAGAGTTTGCCTCAGTGGCACAGAGAACATTGCTATTAAGCCTCAGTATCTGTATAAGGTTAAAAGATATATGTAAATATTTCATTGAAAATCAGGCATGTTTCTTATCTCTAAGTGCCATAAAAGAAGTATTTGTAAGGTTTCTAAAGGCATTTTTGAATCTGAGATTTTTATTCTGAAATGTCATTTGAAATTGTAGGTAAATATAATTTCATATTCTTATAGCGAGGCAGTTAGGTAACACAGTGGATAGAATGCCAGGCCTAAAGTCAGGAAGATTCATCTTCCTGATTTCAAATCTGCACTCAGACACAATATCTGTGTGATACTGGCAAAGTCATTTAACTCTGTTTGCCTCACTTTCCTTATCTGTAAAATAAGCTGGTGTGGGAAATGGTAAACCACTCCAGTATCTTTGTCAAAAGAAAAATAAATGAACACACAAAAGCCAAAAAATAAAGCCAAATAAGGTCATAAAGAATCAGAATAAAATCATTGAAGAACATTGCTGGTAGTAATAAATGTTCCTATTGATTAAGGAAGTATGCTTGTCTCTGATACTACCTATATGATCTTGATAAACTTTCAAAACTTCAATTTTTTCATCTGTAAAATGGGAAAAAATGAGTCATAAAAGCACAGGGCTACTTTGTTTTGAAGTTCAAATGAGATAATGTATGTTAAATGTTTGGCAAAATGTAAAAGTATATAAATGCCAAAGTTGAGATGTTCTTGTTATATTGACTCTATGATTTCACTGGAACTGGGAGCACCTAGAGAGACATTTGCTTTATCAGTGAAATTTGTAGTTTCAGAGCTTTTCCTAGGGCAATGGCATATTAAATGACTTGCCTCATCTCATATACCCTATATGAATCAAACATGTAATTGGAACCACATGTTACTTACTTCCAGACTAATCTTCCTACCTCCCAGACTACACTGCTTCTCCAGTTGTGATGATTGTTATAAACATCTTAGAGGTCCATCCATCTCTTCATCAAGTATAATCTAGAGCACTGGATAGACTCCCCATGCCCTAAATTCCCTGTATTCATGAAATTTCAAGTCTAGATCAAATCTGAACAGAAACACAAATTATAATGCTCAAATTGGTGATATAGTACTACTAATTTTTTTTTCCCACACTCAGCCTGATGTGGTGTTAGTTTTCTAAATATGTCTACCACGAGGTTCCTTTATGAAAGGACAAGCAGTACACAGCTTGTTTTCAAGACTGCTTTCAACACGGTTGTCTCCTCAAGGCAACAGTATATTGACAACACAGGCAGCTTTCTAGTCTTTTGTGGTAAAGAATCATTCAGACTTATGGTCTACATTGCAAAATAACTTTACCTCACATAAAAATAGCGCTATGAAGACATCTATTCAACTCTAGAAGCCTTTCTCCCGGTAAATGGAGTTCATAAATACACTGAAGGCTTATCGACAAGTGGGCAGCTATTGGGCTTCAGCCAGATGTGTAGAGCCCAGTGGAAATTGGAGAATCAGTTTCTCCTAGTAATCATCCCTGGTCTGGCTCCAAAAGTGGTATCTTCTTTTTCCACTAAAACAACCACATTTATTTCTTATTTTCATTTTAACAATTTCTGCTTTTTCTTCTCCTTTTTTTCCCTCCACATAAAGATACCATGCTTTTCAGAGGTACTATTTTCTGTGCCTTTTCTGTTTGTGCCTTTTTTCTCCCCTCATCCCAGGGTGATTTTCCCATACAGGCTTTATTAAAATTACCTTGATTAGAGTCAATAGGAAGTTGTGAACATTTACACTTTCAAAATAATTTGATTTCTACCAACTTTCTATAGGAATCATGATGCTTTTTGGTCCTTTTGCTTCATATGAATAAATGTTGGATTTTTTTTTTCTTTTACATTAGATTTTCTTTAGATATGTATCATCTTTGTCATCTTAGTTTCCAATTTTGTCCCTATAATAGTTGTATTTCTTCATGCCCTGTCTTAGTGTTCTGGCTATATTTTTCTCACTTTACAATGGGAAACTCTTTTTCTGGTCTTAACAAATATCTTTATATAGATACTTAGAGTAGTTATGAGCTGGAATATTTATTTGCCATTATGAAAACCATTAATTTCCAGATCAAGTTATATGATACACTACATATTGTGCATAATAAAAAATCCTCACAAATATACTATGTTTGATTCTTTGCCATTCAGAAGTTGTTTCTGTTTTATTTGTGTTGTTTTTTGGGGGAAATAGAAAATCCATAAACTAATTAAGCTGCACAGCTAGGTGATGCTGTGAACCAGGTCTAGCATTATGAGGACCTGTGCTCAAATTTACCCTCAAAACTTAAAAGCTATATGACTCTAGACAAGTCACTTAATCCCTGTTTGCCTCAGTTTCCTCATCTGTAAAATGAGTTGCAGAAGAAAATGGCAAACCACTCCAGTGTCTTTGCCAAGAAAAATCCAAATGAGATTATGAGGACTGAGACATAAATGAAACAAACAGCAACAAGACTAATTAAACATTGATTGGATAATATACAAGCCCCCAAAAGGCTGGAAATTGTTTCTGTGGCTAGTCAAAAAATTCTTTTCATAATCTCCAGACTGTCTTTTGTTTTAATCTACATTTTCTAATATCTCTGAAGAAAACTATATTGTGATATATATATATATATATATATGTATATTTATATTTGTAGATATTTATGGGTTGATTGTGAGACAGAGGAGATAAAATTCAATGAGAAACCAGTTTGGTTTTCCAGCAGTAAACTTTATCTAATTGTATCAATCAAAATAGATAAGCAATTAAATTTCTATACTATCTGGAAAATAGATAGATAGATAGATAGATAGATAGATAGATAGATAGATAGATAGATAGATAGATATATGATTCAAAGTCAAGTCAAAAGTTGGCTGGGGGAAGAAAAAGAGAGAAGGAAATAGAGAAGAGGAAAAACCATAACCTCAATATAGGTTAATTTATGTCTCAAATTCAATTGCATGATAAACATTCATTAGGTCTCTATTTCGCCCTGGAAACACAAGGATATTAAATAGTCTTGTCACCATATTCAGGGATATTAAAATCCTATATATTTGATTTCTATCCTAATTCTCATTCATTGTTTGGAATGCCATGGCAATCTCATCATTTTTCTGTTCTTGTTTGTTGTTTTGGTTTTTTGTTTACTTATTTATTTTGAAAAAGAAATATAAAATGAAAGTTTGGGGGGATGTGAAAGCTTAGTTTAAAAAAGTCTGATATCTAAAATAAGAGAAAATCATCAATTTATAATGGTTTTACTTTTAGCCCAGATCTAATTTATGTAGAAATGAAAATTCCCTTAAATAGTTCAGTATCAATTATACAACTTAGAGGTTAAAAGAATTGCCTTGGGCCCAAAGAAGTTAACTTACTTATCTAATATCATACATCTGTTTTGAGGGAACTCAAGGGAGATCTTGAGTTAGGACTTGAATTCATATCTTCTTTATGGTAATAGTGATTTGCTACCCACTCCCTATGCTTCTCATTTAGATAAATTGAGGCAGCCTGTTTAAGAAAAGATTTTGTTTCCCATAGGGACTGTCTTTGAGATAAGCAATTTTTCTATGAGGTGTGGCCAGAAGTGTGATGAGATACTTAAGGTAGAAATATGCTTTTGTCAAAGTGGAAAAGTTTTGTTGTAATTCACAAAGATAACTGTGAAAGAAATCAGGAACTTAGTTTGAACAAAGCTTTTTATATGTTAATTGAAAAATTCCACTTACTATTATAGATGCTTTCTAGGGGCAATCAGAACTAGATATGCAAGTTATAATTAATTTAAGAAATTAACCTTCATTTTCTTGACAGCATTACTCACCAGAAAAGAAATAAATGATGACATGCCAGAAAAGGGAGATTACTGTCTAGAATTAGCTATTTTAGAGCTGGGAGGGCTGAGGTAGGTGAGAGATATATTCCAAATCCTTTATTTTAAAGGAAGGAAGATATTATTGAGCCAAGAATTCTGCATCTCTCTAAGTTTTGATTGTACTTTATTTTTGATGGAATTGAATGTTATCTTCTTAGAGATGGATGAATTATCCTGCTGGTGTTCCTGTGGAATCTTCATTTTTCATTTAGCAATTTCTGGATTTCCCCATCATTTTAATCAAAGCAGTCTTGATATTTGTGAGTGTTCTAATCCAGATGAGCAAATGTAATGCAGTATACCAAATTTGTGAAAGCTGCCCATGCCTTTTCTGCTCCATTATTGAAAATTGAGTGTTGACTCAAATTACCCTCCGAGTTTTCAACAAACTGTTCCATCTCAGAGAAGCATTCTAATCTATTGACATTAATTTTTCTAGTAGTCTTTTTGCCTTCTTTTCCCTCTCTTGTTTAATGTGAATATTCAGCTTGGAGAGGATAAGTCTATGATCAATCTAGCATTCTGCATTCTAGCATGTCAGTCTCACAACCTGTCTGTCCCTTCTAATAATCACAGAACTGAAAGCTATTTATGGGTCAAAGACCTATGGTGCACCTCAACTATTCAGTGCCAATGTACAATTTGCTCTTGCTTTTAACTATATAATTAAGTTACCATGAAACTTTCATTTTCCCTTTTCTTTTCTCCTCACTCTAGAGATGACTACCTTAAACACAAATATGTATATGTATGTATGTATGTATTTATTTTTTAAAGTCAGTTAAAAGCATATTTGCATTTTTATTTTTTATTTTTATTTATTTTTTATTAAAGCTTTTTATTTGCAAACCATATGTATGGGTAATTCTTCAACATGGACCCTTACAAAGCTTTCTGTGTGTATGTATGTATTTAAATACATGTAAAATCATTCTATACACCTATTTATTGATTCTTTCTCTGCATGCACATAGTGTTTTCCTTCATATATCCTTTGTAGTTAATTTAGGTACTAATAATTGCAAAAATCATTTAGTCACTCAAAATTGTTCTTAAAATAAAAATGCTGTTACTGTATACAACATTTTCTTGGTTCTGCTAATTTTACTCTTCACTTTTATTTTCTTTATTATTTTGTGCAAGTCTACCCACAATTTTCTGAGATCATTGAACTCATCATTTCTTTTAGCACAGTAGTATGCCATCATGATCATGTAACATATTGTTATTATTAAGTTGTTTCAATCATATTCAGCTCTTTGTGACACCATTTGGGGTTTTCTTGACAAAGACATTGAAATGATTTGCTGTTTCTTTCTCCAATCCATTTTATAAATGAGGAACTAAAGTATACAGGATTAAGTGACTTTTCCAGGATGACATAGTAAGTGTCTGAGTCTGGTTTTGAAATCAGTTTGTTCTGACTCTAGGACCAGTATTCTATCCACTGTTACCTAGCTTCCCAAATATGTATGTAACAGCCCATAATTATGTACATTTTAAAATCTTTTTTTTTTCAAACTACCTCTGGGAAATCCCACTTTGGTGTTATAACATTTTATTTCCTTCCTTCCTTCCTCTCTCCCTTTCTTTGCTTCTTTCTTTCAGAAAGAGGACTTTCACTATAAAGATTGGTAGTGGCATTAGTAGGTGGTGATAATGATAATATCAGGTTGCATTTGTGACATTTATCCATTTTCATATTTTTTTCATCCCCAACATTCTAGGACACAAATAGACAAATTATTTAAAATATAAGAAATCTGGGTTTTAGAGAGATTTTGTGACTTTTCTACAATCCTACAGATAGTAGGTAGCATTCAACTTAAAACTATAGAATTATGTTTTTTGTCTGATAATAAAGTTGAATTTCATTACCTGAGATTACTGGCACTTCAATAAAAATAATAAAATTACTGAATCTACATCAACAGAGCATAAAGGTATATTTTATAACACATTCTAAACAAATGAGTTTTGAAATTTGCTTCAACACATTACCACATCATTACTGAAAACTAAATGCATGGCTTGACAAAGATCATATCTGTGCTATAATTGGAACCAATGGAATTCTAAAATGCCAAGAAATTTCCTTGCTGAGTAATGCATCTTTCACAACATGTCCCTATTGGAACCTGTAATATAACTTAAATTTTACTTTTTTGGGAGGGAAAACTTGATTTCAGTTTTAGCATCCATTAAATTACTTCCTCTAGTTGAAGAAAACCTCTAAAGCAATTATACATTTTTTAAAAAGTTCACTTTGATGGGGATGAAATAAAATCAGTACACATAACCTGGTTGTTCTAATATTTGATTTTTTTTTAATTATTAGATTTATGGCTTAATTATGGGTACTGCTCTGAACCAAATGTTTTCTATAATTTTTCATACAGAATGCTCCTTTTGGGAGTCTACAATTGTCATCTGGTATTTTAAACCACTGTATTCATTCATTCCTTCATTAGTGTTGCTGGCAGTGGTGCTCTTACACAAGACATTACATCTTTAGCAATATCAGTTTTGAATGTAAAGAATGATAACTGTCATAGAAATGTATTTTTTGCTTCTATGGAATTTGCCCATATCTTTAGAGAGAAATCCAGTGGTAGACTTGAGGGTCTTTGTTTCCCTCACTACATAAAAGGATAGATCATCATAAAACTCCTCTCTCTACCTTCATTCTATTCATTTGTGGGTTTATTTACTCTGTCATTCAACAAGTATTTCCTGTGTTATGAGTAGTAATATCAGTTTTTACCCCAGAGATACAAAGTAACATTTATGTTTTATGCTTTATGCTTTATGACATAAATGTATGATAGACCTTTATTTCACCATTAAGTCTTATTTCAAGTGTTATGCCATGGACCCCTATGGATGTAAATCTTTCCAGACCTTTTTATAATCAGCTTGCTCATCATTTACCTTTAGGAATATGGTGTTCTAGGCTTTCTGATCCTTTATTGTAGAAACTACAAGATCCTGGGTGATCCTAACTCTTGCTCCTTGATATTTGAATTGGTTTTGTTTGGTAGCTTGCATTATTTTTTCTCTGAGATAATAGTTTTGGAGTTTTAGAACAATGTTTCTTGGGATTTTCCTTGTGGCATTTCTTTCCAAAGCTCATGGATGGATTCTCTCAATGAGTATTCTCTCTTCCCCACCCTCCCCACTTGTTTCAAGTCTACTGGAGCAGTTTTCCTTGATGACCTCTTATAGAATGCTATACAGGCTCTTTTTTGATCATGGCCTTCATTTAGGCCAATAATTTTAAAATTATCTCTTCTGGATCTGTTTTCCAGATTAGCTGTTTTTCCAATGAAGAATTTCATTTTTCTTCCATTTTTTTCATTTTTCTTTTTAGTTTGACTGATTCTTGCTGTGTCACAGAGTTCTTAGCTTTCATAGCCATTTTCTAGTTTTCAATGTATGATTTTCTACTGTTAGCTTTTGTCTCTCTGTTTCCATTTGGTTAATTCTGCTTTTTTTAAGGAATTGTTTTCTTCAGACAATTTTTTTCCTTACTTTTCTAAGCTGTTGACTCTCTCATGAATACCTCTCATTTCTTTCTCATTTTTTCTTCTATCTCTCTTATTTGTTTTTTAAAGTCTTTTATGAACACTTTGAAGAAGCCTTTTCGAGTTTGAGACCAATTTAATCACTCTTTGAGATTTCATCTGCGGACATTCTGACCTTGTCTGAGTTGGGGTTTTGGTATTCCCTGCCAGCATAGTAGCTTTCTATAGTTGAGACTCTTTTCTGTTTTTTGATCATTTTCTTTCCTTTTCTTTTGGTATTTCCTCTTTTTTTTTCTTTTACAGCTGAGCTCTGCTCCTGGGATAAAAGGGATGCTGCCCCAAGTTTCCTTTGTAGCTTTGAGCTTCAACTTTGAGTACAGGGGCCCCTTGTATTTGCAGGGGGTAGTTTTGCTGGCTCTTCTCAGAAAACAGCCTTGTTTACCAAAGTATGCCTTCTCAGCTGGAATTGGAAACTGCCCCACTGATTTGCTTTTCTGCTGAGCCAGAACTAAGGGTCTCAGTTGCCAATTTGCTATGATTAAGGCTCTCGCACTGGCTTTCCCAGATTCTATCTGAGCTGGGGTGAACACCATTTACACCCCAGTGAAAGCAACCTTTCTTGAAGTTTTTCCAGTCTGTCTTGAGCTGGAGAATGGTTTCATTGTCAGACTCTATTCTGAGGTTTGTTTTCATGTGGTTTTTGAGGGAAACTAGAAGAGCTAGAGTAGGTTCCTGGCTTTATTCTGCAATCTTGGCTCTACCCCCAGAAGTCTTGTTTCTGGTTTCAAGTTTTTACCTATACGAATTTCTACCTCAGAGTGGTCATGTTGTTCTTCATATAACTCCTCTGAGTAGAAAAGATTCCTTTCTCAGCAAAGAAAATCCTCTAATTTTCTATATTTAGCTTATAGATTTGAAAACCACCTATTTATTGAGAAATGTCAAAAGCATTTGTTTATTTTGTTTAGGTGCTGAAATATTTTCCTTCTTTTCAGGCACAGCTTAGATGCTAAATGCATAGGGAAGCTTCTTTAAGTAGCTTTCCACAATCTATTTACTCCCCAGTAATGCCAAGCGAACATAATTTTTCCAGGAAAATGTGATTTGCCCCATTGGCAATGGTATCTGCATCAATGAGATCAGAGTGATATTGTGGTGTTTAATCATAATAATTGTACTGATGATGATGGCAGTTAATATTTATTTACCACTTCACCTATGAAACAGATGCTATTACCATCCCCATTTTCCAAATGAGGAAACTGAGGTTGAAAGAGATATGGTAAGTTGTTAAAAGTCACATATAAACTATGTCTAAGGCCAGACCTGACTACCACATCCAATATTCTTAACTTTATGGTCATCTAGCTGCCTAGAACTCTACTAGAACATTACCATCATTTGTGTTCCTACCACTGATCATAGTGCCATAGTCAAAATATGAGCTTAATAAATGTTGAATGAATATATTAATATAGCTGAGCATGAAGTTGTCAGTTATTTGTTTTTGTATCATCAATATCTTGAATAGAGCCTTTAAAATAGTAGATGTTTGATAAATATAAATTTTTAATAAAATGTTTTTTAGAATATTTATATCTTTTCAATGTACAAAAATCTGCTTTTTCACCATCCCAACCTCCAATCTCTCCCATATAAGATCTAAAGAAAAAGAAATCTCATTACTAAAACTATATTGGTGAATGATAAAAAAGGATAACTGCAGTTTTATATATTCCAACTAATAAAAAGACTGAAATCACCTGATATTTGTTGGTTTCTGCATTTTCTTTTAGAAGAAAGTAATAGATGAAAAGAATTGTGGTGATGACAAGCTGATTCCAGGGATTAAGACACAGATGTGCATGTATACACAAAAACTTTACTTCTTTGGAATTACTATTCATAAGCACCTTCCATTTCTTACTATTCATAAGCACCTTCCATTTCTCTAGTTACAGCATTGTAAAGAGATTATTGATTCTTAAAAAATACTCCTCAGAAGAGAAATTTCATCATTTACACCAAGTATATCAAAAGCAGATAATTAGATGATGCATGTAGAAAGATTTCTAAGAAGTATTGAAAAGTTTTCCCAGTTACTTAAAACATCCCTAAAAGAGGTTTTACGTGTTTTTCAGTACAATAAAGACCTCCTTCTTATAAATTTCAGCCAGCTTTTCTTCCCCACAGATAACCAGATAAACTCTTGTAATTTGTGACAAATGTTAGAACATTAAAGATATTGTTATTAAAAAATATAAACGTATATATGTACATAAATATTAAAGATAATGAAGCCACATAGAATTTATTGAAGCCTGTGGAAATATATGTTTAAAAATCCTTCTATGTTTATATAATTTTTAAAAGTTCACACATTTTAAATTTTGGCTAGCAATTTAAAATGTAAGATTGCATTTCCTGAAAACAAGAGAAAAGCTTTTAAGTCTTTGTGGTTTATAGTCATTGGCTGAAACAGTGAAAACACTACATAAAGTAATTGTTCTTAATGGTTATTATGCTTTAGCTTGTTGTTACAATGTAATGTGAATTGTTATCTCTATCTTTTTGCCTCTTTCAAATTAGATGCTTTATCTTAATGAGATTTTTTTTTCCTGCAGTATTTTCAGTGGATAAACATCTCTATGTTTATTCTCACTGAGCATTATCAAATTCATTTGAGGTTCAACCTTGCTTAACCTCTGTTAGCTTTTTTTTAAGTGTGTTGGGTGGGGTGAATTCAAAAATTAAATTATGGGAAAAGCTATTTGGGTATTGCTCACTGAATCTTTGAGGAGAAAGAAATAAATCATGATCTGTATACTTTACTTTTAAGATACCACAAAAAGCTGGTCATGTTGCTGCTTCTTTTTATTATTGGGAAAGATTGAGCCAACCTCAGTCTTCTATCTTCAATAATATCTTTATTCTTTTCCTCCCCTTTTCCTTCCTCCATCCATTCTTTCTCTCTCCTTCCTTCCCTCTCTCCTTTCCTTCTTTCCTTCCTTCCTTCTTTTTCATTTGATTTCTGATTTTATTTTCTTAAATATTCAGTATCAGAAAACATGCTTCTGAAAATATCATCTGGAAAATATTCTTAAAAAAACATCTTGCTGGTTTTATCCATATCCCATACTTGTCTCTGACAGAAGTATCAAAATAATAATGATAACATCTATCATTTGTATAGTACTTTAACATAAAGAATTTTATGTGTAATCTCATTTAATTCTTACAAATACACTGTAAGCTAGACACACATTTCAGATGGGAAAGTGGTGGGTGAGTGAAGTTACATGACTTGCACAAGATTACAGAGCTAATAGTTAAGTGACTTGTTTGAGATTGCAAAACTAATACCTGATCTTGTCTGTGGCAGCCATCTAGCTGCCATATGTCAAAAAAAGGTTGTGGAAAAATAATGTAGTTCTTCCTCGTATAAATTTTGATAGTTTTATTCATATTTAAAATATATATTCAAGTGTTATATAATACATCATGGATATTCCATCTATAGATTTGTTAGTCTTTAAAAATTCTGTTTAGCTTGTCAGCTTGTTACTTCTTGGGAGAAGGAGATTGACTTGACTTTATCACCTACTCTTTCTTTTTTCTTTGATCTTTGACATATAGGTATATTCTTCTATTCTCTTCTTTCTCTTCCTTTTTCTATTCTACCACAGTTTCCTCCTTCTTTCCTCCTTTTTATATTTTTCTGTGAAGATCAGATAAAACAAAAATCTAGGACAAATCATCCCGCTATGATTCTTTTATATTTAATATTCAGAAGACTTTGCACAGGTGAATAAAAACGCTTTTTGTAATTGAATAAAAGTATGGGAACATATGTTCACTGTGGATACACTGTGAGTATCTTTAGGAAAACTTCAATAGTGATTATGATGGTAAGAATGATATATTCTTCATCATATTCCTAAATGCGTTGAGGGTTCTTAACTAGGTCAGTATATTTTAAATATTTTT
Organism: Myrmecobius fasciatus; assembly: GCA_023553655.1. Lineage (NCBI taxonomy): Eukaryota > Metazoa > Chordata > Mammalia > Dasyuromorphia > Myrmecobiidae > Myrmecobius > Myrmecobius fasciatus. The sequence continues at coordinate 345,715 of JAJPUD010001320.1, forward strand.
AATTTACAGTTTTGATAGAATTATTAACATGCAATATCAATGAACCAGTTAGTCATTGTTCCAATAACTATTGCTATTATTAATTATAATATTAATTTTTATACCCTCTAGAAATTAGAAATTTCAATTATCTTCTTGGTTCTACTATTCACCAATCAATCAGGTCTGTTAAACTCAAATTTTGACTTATTCCCACATATTCTTTGCTCTTAGTCAAGTTCTGCTTCACAGAATAAGAGGAAATCATGAATCTGTAACAACTGGGCCCACTACAAATTTATGTTATATAATCACAACTGGTCCTCCACAGCAACAAGGTAAACATTTTATTCCTCCTTGATTTATTCACTACTCTGTTCTTCACAGTAGCTGTTTCAGTCTTTCTCATCTTTCCTTAAGTACCACTTGGCCCAGATCTCAGCTGAGGACATTGTCTCAACTCTTCAGCAAAAATATTTAGACTATGTGCCAAGAGCTCTTCTTTCCTCATTCTAATCTCCTATCACTTAGACAGCTTCCTCCTCTATCTTCTTTTTCTATATTAGATAAAGAGGAAGGTAGCCTTTTTTTGTTTAAAAAATCAGACCCCTCTACATATGCCTTAATTTCATTTCAACTTCTTCAGAAAATTATGCAGACTATTCTCCTCACTCTCTTATCTTCAGTTGCTTCCTATATACTGCCTCCTTACCTGCTGCTTAATATACCCATGTCTCTTTTAGTCTTAAAAACAAAACAAAACAAAACAAAACAAAAACCCAGAAAGAAAAAAGGAACCTCTCACTTTATTCAACCATACCTGTTAGCTTTCATGCTACATTTCTCCTTTTCATGGCTAAACTTATTGAGAAAGCCATTTCAAATCAGTTTCCTCTTCCTTTCCCTTCATTCTCTTAATCTCTCTATATTCTGGTTGCTGACCCATTCTTTCACGAATGGGTCTTTTCAAAGTTCCTTATTAGTTATCTCTTAACTGGAAACTTGGTAGCCTTTCCTCAATTTTTATCCTCTTTGACCTCTGTGTAACATTTTATATTGTTGATAATCTTTTTCCTTCTGGATCATCTCTTTATTCTAGTTGTGTTTTTTTTTTTCCTTCTTAGTTTTCTTTAGTGCTCTTCTTCTTATCTGTTTCTCCTCTCCTCCTTTACTGGTTCTTTATCCTTATCATACCTTCTAACTTTGGCTCTTCTCCAAGGCTATTTCTTTGGGTCCTTCCCTTTTTGTTCCATAGGGTCTCACTTAGTGATCTCATCACCTTCAATAGGCTCAGTTATCATTACTAAGCAAAACATTCCAAGATCCAAAATCTATCCTCAGTCTTTGGGGCAGAGCTAAAGCCATTCATTTCCCCCCTTATATATATATATATATCAGAGAAATCTCTAACCTAACAGTCAAAAACAAAACTCATTATCTTTCTTCCCAAATCCTCTCCTCATCTGAACTTTTGTAGTATAGTCAAAGGTACCATCATCCTCCCAGTTATCACAACATTGATGTAATTCTCAGTTCTTCATTCTCCTTCATGCCACATATGAAATCGGTCACCAATCTTGGTATTGTTACATATTTTTTGTCTAAACTATATTCATTATATAGATCTTGTATATAAAAGAATTTACATAAGGAGATATACATAGATCTTTCAACTAAGAGAATGTATAGAAAATGACATCATCCCCTTTTCTCAACTTTGAAAGCCAAAACTCTGGTTCAGGCTCTTGTCATGTTATGCCTGGAGTACTGTATTAGTCTCTAACTAGTCTCCTTGACTCAAGTCCATCACCTATATAATCCATCCTCTGTATTTTAATGTCAAAATATTTTTTCTAAATTATTGGTTTGATCCTCCTTAATGAGCTCCAGTGATTCCCTATTATGCCTAACATCAAATATGTAAACTGTTTAGTGACTAAACCTCTTCAAAATCTGATCATTTCCTACTCTTTTTCAGCCTCTTTATACTTTATTAACCTCCATTCACCTTATGGTCTAGATATACCAGACTGCTTTTAGTTTAGTAAACAAGTTTAGTTTAGTTTAGCTTAGAATAGCTAAGTGGCACAGTAGATGGAATGCTGGTTCAGGAGTCAGGAAGACTCAATTTCCTAAGTTCAAATGTGGCCTGAGGCATTAATTGTGTGATCCTGAGCAAGTCACTTAACCTTGTTTGCTTTGGTTTCTTCATCTTTAAAATGAGCTGGAGAAGGAAATGGCAAACCATTCCAATATCTATGCCAAAAAACAAATACCACCAAAAATAAAAACACGAAAATGGCATCACAAAGAGTCAGACATGAATGAAAATAACTGAACAACAGCAACAAATACATTACATTTCCCATTTTTTACACTGACTGACCCCTCTACTTTGAATGATCTGCTCAATCATTTTTTCTTAGTTTTCCTGGGTTCCTTTAAGACTTAAGTCATATTGTTCCATCAGAAGATATCCTTTTCATCTCCCAGATGCTAGTGCTTTGCCCTTTCAAATTACCTTTATTTATTCTGTATATGTCTTGCAAGTACCTAAGTATTTATATGTTTTCTTCCCCATTAGGTCACATGCTCTTTGAGGATAATACCTGTTTTCCTCCCCTTTCTTTTTAAATTGAATGCTTAACACAGTACCATTCACATAAGAAGCACTTTAAAAATGCTTATTAATTGATTTGCCACCTTTGACATATTTGCTTTAAATGTAAAATGAGAAATTCAGCTGATTTTCTATGGGGCTCCTTCTAGCTATAAATTTATGATCTTATTTTCTCTGGGGACCTTTACTTATGTTATGTTATGACATTCATATGTTAACAATATAGCCTTAAAAAGCTTGAATGGGGTTATCTTCACGAAAATCTGTGTGGCAGATAGTGTGGCTACTATTGCCTCTTTTTGATAGATGAACAAATGGAGGCTCTGGAATGTTCAGTGACTCATCCATGATTATTTGAGACACATTTAAACACAAGTTTCCTGATTCTCATAGAAGTTTATTCCTCTTATCATATTATTTCCTAATCATGAAAAAAAAATCTTAATTTCAGTTTCATACTTGAAGATTTCCTTCTACTACCTCTTATCCTCATTTTTGGATTTGGAGTTTGGGGGACTATAATTGAATCCCAATTCTGCTCTTATGTCACATTCAGTAAGTCATAAGCTATCTGGGCTTCAATTCATTTTTGTGTCAAATAAAAAGGTTAGATTAAGTGACATCACATCTCTTCCAAATCTAAATCCTTAGATCATTGTAAGGAATTCTACCAAGCAAGCAATCTTAAGTAAGTCTTGGCCATATCTTTTGTGTACCTTTTTGCTGAGAATATGAGAACATGCTTGCAGTTATCTGATGGAATGCCAGGAAAGCACAAAGAAATTGGAAAGCCACCCTTTCTTGTGCATTAATTAATGAGTATCCTTTTTTTGCAGGCCTGCATTTACCCTGGAAACCTGGCCTCTTCCTTGAATGAACACAATCCTTTTAAAGGAATGAACAAATATTCTCCTTAGTGGGTATCTTGTGATGGAGCATCCTCTACCTGGGAGGATGCTACATCTCAAAAGTCATGTATGAAATGAGAATACTTAGCATAGTGCCTTCTTTGTTCTCAGCCTATAAAAACCCCTTAGTGGAAAGAGACTTTGAGGATTTACCTAAGAAGTATTGTATAGTTTGCCTACCAATGGCTCCCACTCTAAACCCTGAATAGCTATGACCATGGGTCCTTGTAGCCAAGAAATTCAGATGTTATTGCTTCCTCAGTGGTGATGATGTATGTTGTATATTGTTTGTCTGTTTGTTTTAGTGTCTTTATGGTGGTCACTATGTTTTTTAATTGTGTATTACTTTTGCATTATGAGTTTCCTCTTCACTTATGTCTTATTTAAATCAAGGTTCTGAGCAGTAATAAACTTGTATCCAACCTGTTTAAGACTGTGTCTGTTGGATTTGAATCTGGGAACCTAGATTATATGATTAGGAAATAAAGACAAACCTTGACTTGATTGCTTAGATCAATATGGCTTAGATTTCTCCTTCCAGAGAAATGTCTATTTTTTCCCCAAAATTTTTAATTCTTACCTCAAATAAGTTAAAATATTCTCACCAATTCATGATGATACAGTTTGTGACACAGAGGTCCTTGGCTCCAGTAACGTTTCTATTTATTAGGGAAATCATATTACTGAAAGATATAGATTTTGCATGAGTGAATCAAATTATACTCATATATTTTATTTTTTTGCAATTAGAAAATCAGCCACCTGTCATTCATGTTTCCATCTGAAACTTTAATTTGCTAGTTTATGTTTACACAAAGGTCATCTGTTTGCTTCTGAGACATGAAAATAACTAAAGCAGAAAAGTTAGCACTGATTCAATTTCAGCATGGTTGCCTTTACCAGAATTCCAGGGAAATAAAAATCAGTTCACTATAAACAATATTTCAAGGATGTATTTACTGTGTGTACTCTCATTTAACAGTGAATCCAATTTCAGTGAACTGTAGCAGGTGATTTTTGTGAGTTACATTTAATATAAAAAGGTATCTCCTGACCAAATTTTTAGTGGCAAACTATTGATCTTCTCTAGGTTATGTCTCAGGTGTCCAAGAAGTGATGTGTGGTTCAGGTCATTCTCAAAACCTTATCACATTAACAGGATCTTCTAGAAATAATGACTCTATTGCAAGAACCCAATGTCATTACCATGCAATAATGAGTAAGAAATATCAGTCATTAAAGATTACATATCTGTATGTATATGCACATATACACACATATGAACTTATATACACACACATAAATATATAGATATAGATATAGCCTTCAGGGCTATTCCTATTTATGATCAAGTCATTCTTGTAACTGGGGCAAATTTAGGGAACCCCATTGAAGAGAGTTCCAGAATATAGCAGTTATAGATAAATTATAATTGGTAATTTAGTTGAATAAATCTACACAGGGTCTGGTTTGCCCTGAAATATCCATGGACACAAGGCCATAGAAAAATCTTAAACTATCTCCATATATATTGCAGTGCAGGATAAGAACCATATCTAACTCTAACTCTCTCTACCAGTTGCTCTCATATAAGCAGTCATATATATATATAAACACCTAATTATTTTCTGTGAGATGCTGCTTTGTCTAAAATTCCTGTCCTCAGTTTCCAGAGTTCTTTACTCCACAATAAAAGCTGGAGATACTAGTAATTTCACCAAAGTCCACTTGCTTCCTTTCTCTGAGGTAGCTTTCTGTGAATGCTATAACTCCTCATATAGATACAATTATATAAACACACAGACATTTGTAATACTGCCTTGAAATATATCCCCCCCCAAAATAATTTCACCAGTTAGGTAGTTGTCTGCAAAAACTTTGAGCTACCTACTTCTTAACCAGAGAAAGTCTTTTTATATGCCAATTTAGCACCATTTGAAGAAATATAATTTCAATGGAATTGCATATTTATTTGAACTTCTTTAGTGTTAAACTTGTACAATGCAATATACATAGGAGGCAAGTGTTAATCTACTCTCCTATGCATTTCCTCTAGGCTCCTCTAACTTTCCAAATGAAAATATTCCTCTCTGGGCACCATTACGCAACTCAGTATGGTTGGGCTTCTCTTGTATTTTTAATGACCAGGACTAGATTTCTGTATAGATTTGTATCCTTAGTGCTTAATACAGTGCTTGGCACATTGTAAACACTTAATAGAGCCATGCTATTCATCCTTTTATTTATGTTGAATAAACGGAGGAAACATTTTTATTTATTTTTATCATAAAAAATAGGTTGTGGAGTACCAATTGACATTTTTTTAAACCTGTAACCAAATTTTAGCAAAATAAGCAAGTGGAAAACTAATGTGGATCTCTTTCTTCTAAGTTCATTGAAGTAGTTATATTTGAATCTTATCTGTGGATTCAGGTTCAGAGGCAGGATTTATTCTTACACAATTATGTTTGGTGAGGTGAATAATTCTTACAATGAATAAACGCTTAACAACTTTTCCATTTTTGAAGCAATTTTCCTTCTTTCTCCACTTAACTAAGCATCATGCCAAAGTAAAGGACTGATATTAAA
>JAJPUD010001320.1:352210-380832 GCA_023553655.1 Myrmecobius fasciatus
AATGCAATATACATAGGAGGCAAGTGTTAATCTACTCTCCTATGCATTTCCTCTAGGCTCCTCTAACTTTCCAAATGAAAATATTCCTCTCTGGGCACCATTACGCAACTCAGTATGGTTGGGCTTCTCTTGTATTTTTAATGACCAGGACTAGATTTCTGTATAGATTTGTATCCTTAGTGCTTAATACAGTGCTTGGCACATTGTAAACACTTAATAGAGCCATGCTATTCATCCTTTTATTTATGTTGAATAAACGGAGGAAACATTTTTATTTATTTTTATCATAAAAAATAGGTTGTGGAGTACCAATTGACATTTTTTTAAACCTGTAACCAAATTTTAGCAAAATAAGCAAGTGGAAAACTAATGTGGATCTCTTTCTTCTAAGTTCATTGAAGTAGTTATATTTGAATCTTATCTGTGGATTCAGGTTCAGAGGCAGGATTTATTCTTACACAATTATGTTTGGTGAGGTGAATAATTCTTACAATGAATAAACGCTTAACAACTTTTCCATTTTTGAAGCAATTTTCCTTCTTTCTCCACTTAACTAAGCATCATGCCAAAGTAAAGGACTGATATTAAATAAAGACTTATCTGCAACACTATTGATGAAATAGGAAAATCTAATGATTGTTCTTTTGGAAGAAAATTTGCATAAGCAGCCTACCAATGTTATTAGTAAATTGGCCCCAAATCATTTCCAGTTTCACTCTTTTTTTTTTTTTTTTTGCTTTTTGCTGAGGCAATTGAGGTTAATTGACTTGCCCAGGGTCACACAGCTAGGGAATGTTAAGTGTCTGAGAGCAGATTTGAACCCAGGTCCTTTTGACTTCAGGGCTGGTGCTCTATCCACTGCGCCACCTAGCTGCCCCTCGCTCTTTCTTTTTGCAGAATCATAGGATTTAGATGTAGCAGAGAAGGTAGATGTATGATCTCTAAAAAAGACTGAAACCTGGTGATTTTCCTTCCAATGTGACTTTGGTTTTTCATAGAAATTCTATTTTTCATTTTGGTTTAAGACAAGGAAAAAAAGAAATAGTTTGAATATGAAATGTACCTTTCCTTGGGCAAAAAGAGGTATGGCAATTTCTTATGAAAGGAGATTTTTGTTTTTAAATACAAATAAATTAAGAAAATGATGATTTCTGTGTCATAGTGTTCTTTTCTTTCCAAAGACATTCTTAACATTTAGAAAGTAAGCCCTTAAAAGGAAAAGAGAGAGGGGGGCTGAGGAGAAGACTTTAATCACTAGCTTCTGAAGTAAGTTGTCATCAAGTTTGTGGTTGAGAATCTGTACAGTAAAATATGGCAGTGATAAAGCTTTGATGCCAGAGCATTTTTAAAACTGAGTAATATGAGAATGTCCTAATGCTGCTGACTTTCTTCCTCTATTTCTTTAATTAGATTGGATTTTAAAAAAATGCACCTCTTAAGCAAAATGTTGCCTATATTCTATCCTAGCCTCTTGGGAATATATTCTTTTTCTACACCAAATATGATTTGTACTATGTATTTTACAAATTAGATACTGCAGTCTCTCATCTCTTCTTGCCTGAACTATCATGAGGCTCCTAATTGATTGATTACATCTGATTCCTTCCACTTCCAATCAGTAGTATTCTCTGATGCCAGGTATTCTCTCAAAGTCTAGTTCTAATAGGTTTACACTCATTTGGTCAACAATCTTCAATGATTACTTGTCTCCTACTGAAGTAAAATCTTAATTGATATTCAAACTCCTTTATGATCTTGTCCTAAGATTCCCTTTCAAATCTAATCTTCCATGATTCATCTGAAAACTCCCTAGAATTCAATCTGTTCACTTATTGGGTGATCTTTGAATACCCTCTGAAGTAGAGTGACTTGGGATCAGTCAACATTAAGAATATGATATTATGCTTTAGAGTTTGCTCTGAATATGAAAAGAAAGGAAAGAAATAAACATTTATGTGGTGACTATCATGTTCCAGGAAATATAATAAACCTTTTTTTTACAAATATATTCTCCTTTCTGTTCTTGCAACAATCCTCCAATTATGATTATATTATGATACTCATTTTATAATTGAGGCAATTGAAGAACACAGGATTTAAGTTACTTGTTCAGGATCACAAAGCTAATTAGTATGTGATTCAGATTTGAATTCAGGTCTTCCTAACTCAAGGACTAGCCTTCTGTCTATTGCACTATCAGCTGCCCTCTAACACAGATAATACAGGACATTAGGCTTTTTGACTTAACTTGTCATTTCATGACTATACATGCATGCATATTCTATATATAACATATATGTGTATATGTATGTTCACTTATACACATATGCATAAACACACATATAGTATATAGTTTGAATTTTTCCCTCTGTTACCCCTAACTCCTGAATTTTTCCATCCTGATACATTTCCAAGCTGCTCATAGATAGAAGGTTTTTTGCCTGCCAGGACTCAGTAGTATTATCACATTGCTTTTCATTACTAACTGCTTTCTTCACTGTCAGGTATCTGTCACCTGGAGTCCCAACTCTCTGCCACTGCTTCTGATTTCTGCCAGTGTGGCTACTTTCTTTTCCCTTCTTTTCTCCCCCTTTTCATTCAGTTGTTACTGATTCTCAGTAAAATGCTGTGCTTCACTCTGGGGCTTCTTAGAAATTAAGTGGTTGCTTCATTTAAGGAATTTACATTGCTCAAGGGAAAAAGAAACAAAAATACAAAACAAACAACCGTAAACCATGAACTCTGTTAGTAGTTGCTTCACTAAAATTTCAGAACTTCCTTATAAAAAGTTGCTTTTATAACCTCCCAAAAATGTTCTTTTCTCTCTAACTAATCAGTTGGTCATGTGTAATCTTTCCTCTCTAACCAATCAGTTGGTCAGGTGTAATCTTTGCCTTTTAAAACTTCTTCTGTTGTATTTTTAATACCAAGATACTATATTTGATATTTTTCTTGCATGACGATTTAATAGTCATAGAATATTACAATTGGAAGGGACTTCAACGGTAATCTATTTCAGCAATACCTTTTTAAAATTATAGTATTAAAACCCAGAGAAGTTGGGATTCACTTTTTATACAGCTAATTAGAGATAGAGACAGGACTAAGTACACACTGAGTCACAGTTCTTTGTAGGGTCTTAGGATCATAAATTTTGAATTGATATACTTGAAAGGTATTACATACAAGCCCCCTCATGTTTACAAATGAGAAAATTGAACATTTTCATAATGTCAAATCGCTAGTATCTGAAGAAGGTTTTGAATTCTAAGCTTAGCTCTCAATCCATCTTATTATCTAACTTTCATTAGAGTTGAAATTATGTAGCATATGTGTTCCAAATAAAAAGATTTGTAGAACATACAAAATGAAGTAAGGAAATTTAAATGTGCTATTTTTTTCCTCCTCCTTCACATATTTCTTTTTCAGGATCATGTAATTTTCACAGCATATATTCTGATGCTAAAACACATAAAATTGGGTTTTTTGAGGACTAAGGAAAATATATATGAGGTTGGTAGAATAACATTTTTATCTGATTTTTTTGGCTAAATGTCTCCTCTTGGATGTCCTGCCAGAACCTTAAAATTAAACATTTGCAAAACTGAATTCATCATCTTTCTTGAAAAATTAACCCTTGCCTCAACCTTAAATTCAATATTTGCAAAACTGGATTCATCATCTTTCTTGAAAAATTAAGCCTTACCCTGTTTTTGTTAATAATATCCTCATAAATCTAGCCTATTTTTTCAACTAATCTCTCTTCCCAGACCCAATTAGTTGTCTTTTATATTCTCCTTCTTCATTATCTCTTACATATGTTCCCATCTCTCAAAACCCACTTCAACACCTGTGCTTTGGCCTTGATTTCTTTTGAATGACATTTAATACCTATAAAGATATTTTACATAGTTAATTGTATATCAACTCCCCCATTAATACATGAACTCCTTAAGAGAATGATTATTTTAGCCTTTATTTATTATATTTAGCCTTTATCCCAGAACTTATCATCATTCCTGGAATATAGTGAGCACTTAATAAATGTTTGTTGATTGACAAACTATTTCATTACTACTTGTATAAAAGTGACTGAGCCAATATTTAAATACAGACTTTTTAGTTCAAAATTGAGTATTTCATCTACTTGGCCACATTTCTTCTATGTAGACCAGCATTTGATGTATAATAGGAGTCTTTAATATACCCAAGAAACAAGGAAAAATGGAAACATGCATTTAAAAACCATCTCCAATGTGCCAGGCACTATGCTAACTACTTTACAAATATTAACTTCTTTGGTCCTTACCACAACCCTTGGAGATAGATACTATTATTACCCCCATTCTACACGTAAGAAGTCCAAGGCAAACAGAGTTAAGTGAATTTTCCAAAATTATACAGCTAGTAAGTGTCTGTGGCCACATTTGAACTTGTCTTCCTGACATGACACTAGACCCAGAATTCTTTCTACTCATTGCTTTACTTAGCTTCTTATATCAATTCAGAAAAAAGTTTCTCCCACATTCTTCTGTTTCCACAAATAATTTTCCTGACTAATCTCCTTCTTCATGCTCCCAGGAACCTTATCATCATCCTATAAGGTCATATTGGCCTGATATACCACATCACTATTCCCTTTCCCTGTTGCCCCTCTAATTAGAGGGTAGAGTGGAAACCTCTTTCCATAACTTCTATATAGGATAGGAATAGGAATTATATATAATGCATTATATGTATATATAATCCATATAATTATATTATATCCATTCATAATAGCCTAAATCAAATAATCTTAGCTGTGTGTGTGTGTGTGTGTGTGTGTGTGTGTGTGTGTGTATGTGTGTGTGATGGTCCCTTTTAGCAATTTGGTGCAACCTTTTATCCTTTTTTAGAATAGTATTTCAAATAGATAAAATAGTAGATTAAAAGGAAGCCAATATTGTTGAACTATAGTTACCCAAACATATATATGTGTATATGTGTGTATATTAAAATTCACATCCCCATAAAAAAGGGGAAAAGACCCACATGTGCAAAAATATGTGCAGCATCTCTTTTTTGTAGTGGTAAGGAAGTGGGATACTGAATGGATGACCCATCATCTGGAGAATGGTTGAATAAGTTATGGTACATGAATGTTATTGTTCTATAAGGAACAATCAGAAGAATGATTTCAGAAAGGTCTGGAGACATTTACATGCTACATTATGCTAAATGAAGTGAGTAGAACAAAGAGAATATTGTACACAGCAACAACAAGATTATGTAATGATCAGCTCTGATGGACTTGACTCTTTACAACAACGAGGAGATTCGGGCCAATTCCAATGTCTTGTGATGGAAAGAACCATCTTCCTCCACAGAGAGGATTATGGGGACTGAACATGGATCATTCAACATACTATTTCCACCTTTTTTGTTGTTGTTGGCTTGCTTTTTTTCCTTCTTATTTTTTTCCTTTTTTATCTGATTTTTCTTGTGCAGCATAATTAATGTAAAAATATGTATAGAAGAATTAACATATATTGGATTACTTATTGTCTAGGAGAAGGGGAAGGGAGGGAGAAAAATTCGGAAGCAAGGTTTTGCAAGAGTGAATTCTGAAAACTATCTTTGCATGTGTTTTGAAAAATAAATAGCTATTAAAAAAAGTTCATATCCCTTAGATTAAGAATGTTAATAAGTCCCTTACAAAACTTGTATAAAATAGAAATCAGCATGAGTAAAATAAGGGATCAATGTGATCTTTGGGTAAATAGGGAGGCAGTAAAATGGAGTTGTAGAGGGACATTGTCAGTTTTACAATTTAGTCAGATCACTTTGAGAGCTATGTGGAAGATACATGAAAGTAGGAAAAGACTTGAGACAAGAAGATCAATAAGAATGCCATTCAAATTGTTCAATCAACAAGATATAAGGATCTGTTTGACCTAGAAAGTCAGTTGCATGAGTCAAGACAAGGGAAAAATAGATATAAGGCATACTATGAAGGTAGGAATAAGATCTGACATGAATATATGGAGTGAAAGATTATGAAGAGTCTAGCATAAAGTCCAGCATTGCAAACCTTGTTGACAAGAAGAAATACAGATACTTGTTTTGGAAAAGGGATAGTTTGGGGAGAAAGATAAGAAAATGAGATCTGTGATGCATTTATTATATATATTGTAATCTATCTATCCCTGCTCATTCTATGTGTCTCAATTTGTCTCATCAAGAGCAAAAGGACAGGAGAGAGGGAGGAATACCTAATCACCAGCTTCTGTCCTGGAATGCACAGTAAGTCTGCTTTCCAGCTGAGAAGGAACATCTGCCCCTGCCATAAGTTGATTTGTGGGGATGCTGAAGGGGGAAAGGAGTGGCAGTATTGGAATTTTTCCATGCAGTTGCTGTTAGTGCCTGCATTGCAGTTAGCAAATGACTGCCTAGAAGGGCCAACACAAAGTATGACCATGGGATGCCAGGGTGTGGAGGGCAAACAGGAAGAGGAATAAGAAATAATCATTGGAGATGATGAGTTTAGTTGTTAGAGATATTTGGGGAGGATGAGATGCAATCCATCTTCCTATCTTTTGATTGGTTACACACACATACACACACACATGCTTCAGAGACCTCACACTTTGAAAATCACTGTTCTAAACATAAAAAAGACCTAGGGATACATGCAACATATTGTGAAAGAAAACAAGGTACATGGTGAAAATCATTCAGGTATATCAGAATCCCTCCCCAGTTTATACTTCAGAACCAGCTACCTAATCATATCCTTCTTTTTCAGGGGAGCATCTCTCAGATAATAGTATAATGGACTTGCCTTTTCAATACTAGACAAGAAATATTTATTTATTTATTCAGCCAGTAAACTGTTAAGTGGTTACTATGTACCAAAGATTGAATTAGGTCCTGGATTTAAAAAGGTAAAAATAAAATAGTACTTACTTTGAAGAAGCTTAAAATCTATTGGAGAGAACATGTACACAAAAAAGTAACTATTAAATATGTACAAATTGCATATAAAGTAGTTTCTGGGAAGGTGATGCGGGAAAACAATACTAGAAAATTCAGGGATCAAGGGGTTTCTGGGAAGAGACAATGGCATTTGACCTGAGTTTGAAGTAAGCTAGTCAATCTAAGATATAGATGTAAGAAGGAAATGCATTTTCCAGGCATATAAGGTAGCTTGTGTGAATGCATTTAGATGAAAGATGAAATGTCATTTAAGTGGAATAGTACTTATCACTTTGGTTGGATTATTAAGTATATGAAAGAGAATATTATATAACAGTATGGAAAGGTAAGATTAAGTCAAATCATGAAAATCACTTAGAAATTAAACAAAAATAATTTTTATTTTATCCTAGAGGAAGGTGTTTATTGTGAATTGGGATTATATGATCAAACCTGGGGTTTGGGATTATCAATTTCACAGTTGAGTGGAGGATTGATTAAAGAAGGGAGCTCAGTTAGCAAACTATATTGATCTAGATGAAAGGTGGCTATAAGAGCCAGATGGAAGAAAATGTGAAGATGGGACATATTGCAGAGTTTGGAAAGGATATAATCTGGCAGCTGTTTAGATAGGAGGAATGAGTATGAGTGACAAGGGAGAAATTATTCCAAGGATGTAAACCTGTATAATTTTTATACCTCCAAGGTTTTTCTTTCAGTTCCAGAAAATTTTCATATGGGACAAAGGTTTGGAAAGCCTTAGCTGTCCCATAACTCAAATTTCCTTGTCTTGTGCTGATATGATGGATAATACACTGGATTTGGAAACAGAAAGTTTTGGATTCAAATCCTACTTCAGATAATCACTAACTGCAAACTTCGGCAGGTAGTTTCTCTGCATCTTATTTTCTTTAAGTGTAAAATGAGAGGTTTAGACTTAGTAGCCACTAACATTTTCCCAATTTCAAATCTATTATGTTCTGATCCTACTCTTAGCAAATCTAGAAGGAATCCCATAAATGTACTATTGCTGAAACTACTTGTTTTACTGTATAGTTGTTGCAGGGAAAACAAAAAAAAAAAAAAAATGGGATCTGACTAAAATCTTATCACATGATGTCATTATTCAGCTGCTCCCCTCAGCCTTCTTCTGCTCTGCCAGTGATTCACCCTTAGCTCAAATTTTAAAGGTATCTTTCAAAGACATTGCAAAGCTTGGCTTCATCACTCATTTCTGGGAGAGCCCAGACTCAGAGGTTTGGGAACTAGGCAACAGTCGCAAATCCTTCTCTGAACCCCTCTCCTCTTCAAGTTCTTTCCCTAAATAAAATATAGTATGAATACAATGCAACGCATATACAAAGTAAATCCCAGGAACAAGTTAAAAATTTAAATAATCACTGATAAGATTGATAATTTGTAATACACAATTTCATAGTGCATTAAGTTGCAAAATGCTTTTTAAATAATGAATCTGTGAACTCGCTATTATAATCTGCTGTAGCAAGGTGATATGGTGAATAGAATTCTGATTTGCAGTCAGTACAACTTGGGTTCATATATTGCCTCAGACATTTACCTACATAACTCTGGCCAAGTCACTTAATGTCTCTCAGACTCAGATTTCTCATCTATAAAAAAGAAAAGAGGGATAATAATGGCCTCTATCTCACAAGGTTGTTGTGTTCTCGAAATAAAGTAATATATGTAAAGCACTTTGCAGGAGAAGCAGTGTGCTTTGTAGAATAAGAGATCATCAAAAATGGGAGGACCTGGGTCCATATCTCATTCCTAAGACATACTGGCATTGTAATTCTGGGCAAGTTTTCTAGACAATTCATTAAGAACATAAGTTTTCAGATATGGTTTCAATTTACATTGATAGGCAGAATTTCCCTATTTGGAAGTTCCCTATATCAATGAAATAAAAAAAAAAAAAAAATCAGTCCCTATTTCTTTTCTGCACAGAGTGCTTTGCAAACCATAAATGCCTCATAAATTTTAACAATTATTGTGTTCATTTTATCATTAGTGAAATGTGCTCAGAGATATTTTTTGCCCAAGGCTAAACATCTGTTAAGAATAAGAGCTGGGATTTGAACCTGAATTCCCTGATTTTTCAATGTTCTTTCTACTACAATCCTCTTTAGGTGTGCAAAGGCCTGGCCTTTTTTAAATGATTAAGACCCCAATTCTCCACAAATCATGGCTCCGAAGAGAACAAAAATGCTGTTCTAGGCTGATAGTGTTGATGAAAAAAAATAGAAATATATTTACATAGCTCTTGCAAAACTGATCCTGGCAAATATCCTTAGCATAACATCCACTTGATGTCCATTGTGTACCATCAATAACCATGAAATATCCTTTCTATTTTGAATTTGTGCTCATAAACTACCTGTTTTATTTGAAGATCCTCAACTGTACAAAATTAATCACCAAAGTATTTAAGCAAAGATAATATTTTGACCATTTCCTCCATGTCCTCTATGGTAGTGAGGCAGGATTTGGGTATGACTTAATGGTTTAGGCCAATTCTTGAATTCAAGAGGGACTTCTACTTTGGAATTTCAATATATCTCTATGATAATGAAGAAGGCTCTCAGGGTTCTTGTGTCTTCAGCTACCAAATAAGCCCTTTGACAAGTTGCTACTCTCAATACCCATTTTAGCTGTTGGCTTCCATTTTCTGGTCTCACACAAAAAATCTTTCTTAATAAAACTCTAAGGTATCTACAAAGGAACAAAAAGTATAGTTAGAGGCTTGAGGATAATAAAATATTTGGAATAGTCATCATGAGTCATAGGATAGGAAGTCAACATAAAATAATTAAAGAGCAGACCCTGCTGAGTCAGGAAAAACTTGACACATGGTAGAAATATGGGATTCCTTATGTTTTGTCTCTTTTCAGCTACTCCCATTTGAAGTTCAAGCCATATACAAAGAATAAGGCTTAATAATGCCTTCATTTGTTCATGAACTTTCACGGGTAGTCAAATTGGATATTGACAGTAATTATTTCAAACCTACTTTTAACTTTATACTTTTTTGATGTTTATAAAACACATAAAATTTTTGAGTTCTTAAAACATTCATTTTGTTTTTAGTAGATTTTTACTGAATGGCAATGATGTAAGCTTTGGGTATTATTTTTTCTACCATAGACCAGTATATATAACTTTATCTTGTGACTTATTCAGTGTGATTACATAGTAGTTAACTAGATCACAGGATAAGTAACTATAATTCTTTTAGCCTCTACCAAGAAAGCTTCTTGTGCCTTTTTTTTTTAGTAATTCTGAGAGATCTATGTGAATTCAAGAGATTACTACCTGCTGCATATCTTGCCAGTCAAATCACTACAAGATTATTCAAATAATTTTAACCACAGAAGGGCTTGAAATATTTTATTTTTCATAATAAAAACATTTAGATGTTAATCATTGTCCTAAAAAACTTTAACAGGGTTCATTTAATGATCCTTTTAAAATCATCTTTTAAAGTTTTTTTTTATGTTTTTACTTTTAAATCCATGTAAAACTTCATTTTTAATATAATTGAATTGGTCCAGAATGTTCTCCAAAGCCCTCACAGTTCTAAAATACCATGATGCAAAGCTAGACAAGTTTGTTCAAGATTTAATGTGTTTCCATTTTCATGTGAGAGTTGTAGTGATTTTAATATACAATGTCATGAAGGATACAACAATGAAAATATGAAATTGCTGAGCTTGTTGCATATGTATGTACTGAGACTAACCTAGTCTAAATTTTGCAGATCTACAGAGTCTAAAATACTATTGGGATTAGATCCAATTCACCCTTTAAGTAGCATAAGAAAAAAAGAAGGCTATAGTTTAAAATGAAACACAGTTTAAAGCCCTATTCTCTTCTCAGCCATTTCTCCCCTTCTTTCAGTGGCCTACTTTGTTGCTACACTTCACAAGAGCAAAGCAAAATGAACTGCTGGATTTTAGGTGAGATTTATAAATTGTGACAAACTAAAGCATGTCTAGAGTGCTCAGTTACCTTTCATCTCATCCATTATGTGTGTGAAGTATGAAACTAGGTCTTTACTTTTTAAAACACACAGACACACACACAGAGAAACTGCACTACATTAGCCAGGTATAGAGATTGAAATCCTCTCAAACCAAAATGTTAATGCTCATCCAGTGGCCAGAGCTGCTAAGAAATATTTTTTTAAAAAGTCAGTTTTAAAAACATTCTCCTGCCTATATGGATACTATCAAAACCTGACCTTTATTTCAAGAACCCCAATATTTCAACATAGGAATTTAAAATGATTAGTTTTCCAAAATCTTTATTACAAACCAATAGGTACTTCTAAGTATCTATTAAATTATGGCTCTTAGTTAATTAAAAATCTTTACATTAATTTAGACTTTTTCAGGCAATTGATCACAAATACATCATCACCACTATATTTGGTTGTGAGTTCTAAAGAGATAATGCATAGATGTCTTTAATTCATTTTTATTTTCAGTAGAACTAGACTTGGTCTAAATTTTTAAATTCAACTTGATAAGCAGTTATTACTTACTAGGTACACTAGTACTACTAGTATATAAGTACTTATACTTATATAAGTAAGTATACATACACTTACTATGTATAATATTCTGTGTTTGAATAAGGGTGTGATGGAGGAGGGGGAGAGGGAAGAGCAGATATAAAGTGACACAAAATACCTGCCTTCACAAGGAATTTATCTGATTTTCTGATAATTCAAAGACAAGTCTATGACTGTGTGAAATACTGGATATTGTCTTATCTGGTTGCTCATCATGGTGGAGAAAATGACCTTAGCTTCCTAGTCCTTTTTAAGTTTTATGTTTTAAACTATTTTCACTCTTTTTGTTGTTGTTTGCTTGCATTTTATTTACTTTCTTATTTTTTTCCCTTTTTGAGCTGATTTTTCTTGTGCAGCATGATATTTGTGAAAATATGTATAGAAGAATTGCACATACTTAACCTACATTGGATTACTTGCCTTCTAGGGGAAGGAGTAAGGGGAAGGGAGGGAAAAATTTGGAACAAAAGGTTTTGCAAGGTGAATGTTGAAGATTATCCCTGCATATATTTTGAAAATAAAAAGCTTTAATATTTAAAAATAAATAAATAGAATGTATGGTTTAAATTTTTGGTTTTGGTTTTACTTTAATTCAGTACTCTTTAAAAGCATATATAGTCCCTATTCATTGGTCTGCCTCTGATTCCCTGATACATTTTTGATCAGATTTCCCATGGGATACTTCCTCTAGACATCACCCAAAACAGAAAGCACAAATCTCTGAATCTCATTCCTGTCATTTCATAATCCTCCCATCTCCCATTTCCCACTCCCCATCCCCCAAAATTATCTTGGTTTCCCCAATCCCTATCTAAGGTTTAGTACTTTTCAGAGACTCACTTGATTGGTTTGGAACAGTCTCATCTGTAGTAGGTTCCCTGATGTTTATTTATTTTTTAAACTTATACGTAAAACATCTCTCTCATCCTTATATGGGCCTTTTTTGGAATTTCTCTCCTCCCCACAAAAATGTAGCTCAGTATGATCAGTCTCTTTTACTTCATATGCAAACATGTACTGTAATTCTATCAAATGGGGTCCCATACTGGGAAGTCCTAAAGAAAAGTTCAGAAATGTAGTAACAATCTTGGGTCCACAAAGCTATTTCAGTAAAGCACAAGCTGTGATAAGTCTATTTTTTTATGCAGCAGAGACTTAGAGCATGTTAACCAAGTGGATGGTGCATAGAGGCTGTCTGAGAGCCAGCCTACCAGAGATATCTTGGTAAAAATTTAACAACTAACGAGCCAGGAGAATGAATTTCTAAGTTGTATCTTCATTATTAATGTTTTATCCATCAAGATAATCAACAAAACAATAAATTAAGCCCTGATTTTTGAGGTATAAATGCTCACACTGAAAATTTAATAATCGCCAACTGGTTTGAGCTAGCTTCAGCATATCCTTTAAGCCCAGTTAAGTTCTGAAAGAGCCATCACCAAAATTGGCAAAAGGATAGTGCATTTTTTGGCCTCAGTGATTTCTAAAGACTATGGGCTAAATTTTGATGGGCTTGCAATCTGTGGTAGTGGAGGGAATAACAATTCCCAGGAAATTAGAGATCCTTGAATTAATTCACCCATAAAAATGATTGAATTTTGAAAGAAAGCCCTAATTTTTAAAGGAACAAAAATACAAATATACCAAAGAGTTATAAACTTCTAGTACTTCGTTGAGAAAGGCTATTTCAGCTACCCTAGTATCAAATATAGATTGCAATAACAAATATATGGCTTAAGCTGGATCTTCTTGGCTTAAAATTACATTTATTTTTTGACTCACACTGCTAGCAGGCCACTAGGCTGCTAGCATCAACCATCTGCCTACTGGCTTGATTCTAAGGCTACAGGTTGGAAGCTTATCTCTCTAATGCTGGTATTTGGACCAGATCACTTTGCTATCTCCTGAGCAAGTCTGTTTAATCTAATTTAAATACACCAGAAAAAGCTGATTATTAACCTCTGCTTTTTGCTCAAAATATAATGCATTTTTCAAAACTGTTTATGATAAGGACCCTACAAGTAAGAAGGAGAGACAGATATAAAAATATGTATATAGATAAACACATTGCACATACCCACACACCCATATATAGTATACATACTCACATGCATGTATATAGGTAGGTATATGTATATCTGCATGTATATGTGTTTGGAATATACATATACACAAGGGTATAAGTGTATATGCATGCATATGTATAAATACATATCTGTATATATGCACATATATTCTTTTCTTCTTCCTTCTGTTTCCTTCTTTGCTTCTCTTCTTCTACCTCCTATTCTTCCTCTTCTTTTTCTTTCCCCTCCCTTCATTTTTCTTCTCCCTCTTTATCTTCTTCCTCCTCCCCCTCCCTTTCTCATTTTTCCTCTTCCTACCCATCTCTTCTTCCTCCTCTTTTGCTTCCTCTTCTTCCTGCTCCTTATCTTCTTCCCTTTCCTCTTCCTCTTTCTCTCCTTCCTCCTGTCCTTGTCCTCCTCTTCCTTTTCTCCTACTCCTTTTACTCTTTCTCATCCTCTTTTTCACTTCCCTTTTTTCTTCCTACTCCTCTTCTTCTTCCTCATTCTTCTTCAATTAGGCATTGAGATGAGAATCAAAAATTATTTCTGAAGGCCTATTATGAAGGACTATAGAAGTGCACCTTAGATTCTCAAAGAATATACCAATAGAGTTTATGTTCTGTCAATTCCTAAATAAAAATAGAAATGTTTTCCATTTTTCCCTAGGTGTATAGATCACAAGTTTGAAGAAAGCTCAGAGACCATCTAGTTCTGTGCCCTCATTTTACCCATGGAAAAATTGAAGTCATAGATCATTAATTGATTTGCCAAGGGTCATAAAGGTCATAAGTATCATAGATGCAATTTAATGATATCCTCTAATTTCAGAATGATTGCTCTTTCTACTCCTCTAGTGTACCTAAATGTAGAACATTCAAGTCATAAATTTGTTTGATTTCAACAACTAATGAAAATTAAAACTGTGCTCTTTGAATTTTTTTTCTGATCTATGTAGTCTGCATTTTAGTGAAATCATGTTTCTTCAAAGTAATGAAATAAGTATCTAAACAAAACTACTGTAGAGTTTCATTCAATGACTTCCCCTCCCCTTTAAAATCCTTCCATTTCTTCTTGCACTTTATTTCCCAAAAATAAAACATGATAAACACAGAATAACCTGTAGTAAAATAATGCAACAACAAATCAGAAGTGTTCTAGAAGCTTCATAGAATTTTGCTAATTTGAATACATTTTAGTTGGGGGAAATGGGATGTTTAGCTGGACCTCTCTACCAGGTAAATCTATCTCTTAGTTCATATCTATTCCACAGATGGGACTGTAATGAGTAAAATTAAAAGGTAACATGATCTTACAGAATAAATTTTAAGACTTTCATAGGATATGAAAAATAGATTTTAAGTTTTTTTGTTGCTATTGTTTCCACAATCTCTCTCTGTCTCTGTCTTTCTCTATCTCTCTGTCTCTGTCTCTGTCTCTCTCTCTCTCTCACACACACACACACACACGCACACACACACTTTGTGATTCTAAACAACTTATGTAACCTTTTACTGATTTCACAAAGCTGAATTATTATTGGGAGTTTCATCATTTAGGATTCACTTTTTTAATGAAATGAAGACTCTAATTCCTATCACAGTTTAATGAAAATAGGATAGTTTGAAGTTTGTCTGGCATAATTGGGAAGAGCACTGACAGAAAATATATATTTTTCAGAAATATTGTGAGTCAGAAAATATATATTCATATTCTTGCTCTTAACACTTGATAGTTGCTTATCTTTGGACCTCAATTTCTGCATCATAAAATGAGAAGCTTGAACAAGATGAAAATGGACTCCTTCCCCACTCTATCATCAAATAAGGTTATTATCATTAAAACAGTTTAAAAGTTTTGTGAGAAAAATACTAGATTTCATATTAATGTTTTTTTCTTTAAAAACTAGTTGAATAAACTCATTTTAATGATCTATAAATATAAATAACATAATAGTTATATTTTTGTAGTATAATAGGGACATAAACATTTTCTCCTCTACAAAATAAAAAAAAATAAAATATTCTTGTTTCTTTCACATCTTTCTTGCCCTATGTGTTCCATACACACACACACACACCTAGAGTCCCATCCTCCCCATTTTAGATACAATGTGAAATAGCCCCAAGTCATTTGAATAACTCCACACAGTTGACTCCTGAATAACTCTTAGGATCTAAGGGAAATTTGGAGGGTAATTATCATGCACTGCCTAGATTATAGGGATATAGAGAATACTGACATTGGAAGGTGTGCCAAAGTGCTGGCAGAGAAAGATACTATACTATGGATTTCACCCTGGCACAGTCTGGTAATGGGAATGGAGGACAACTGAGAAGATAATAGGAGCTGTACAGTCGGGGTAAGTGGGCAAAATTCTATGAAGCTTCGAGGAACTGACTATGGGTGATTATAGTACGACATGCTAGAGTTTTGGAGAGTCTTAATAATAGATGCATTAGAGGCAGAAGTTATGAGAACTTTTATCAGGGCATAACTAACTAACTGTTACCTGAAAATTACTGAGATCACAAGAGCATTTATCTAGAGCTGAAAAGGTCCTTGGAGATTATGCCTTATAATATTCTACTCAGACACTTAGTGAAGATATTCAAGAGATTGTTGACAAGGTACAGATTGAACTAGATAGCCTAAGAGATGTTTCCATTTCTTTGTTTCTGTGATTCTTTTAGTCTCCCCATATTTTCAATGAAAGATTGTTCAGAAGCAGATGTTCATTCATAGATAGCTGTCATTAGCAATATTGATTTTCTGTGATATGTAAGTATATCTCCCCACTTCCAACTGCAGCTCTCTGTATGAGCCTTGTGAACTCTATCTTTTCAAGGGGAATCTCTATCAAGGAGGGAAGTTCTCAGATCATTCACATATTCAACAAATTAAAGAAATGAGAAATTCCCCAAATACCTGGGCCCTTCATGTCATGTGAAAGGTGCTGATACAAGATCTATAATATTGAAATAAGCAGTAAAGAAATACATGGCTTTAGGTTTGTAGAGTTTGAGAACATAAAGGCTTCTTTGATATTCAAAAAAATTATGAGTACAGGACTATGAAAAAACTGCTACATTTCATTTTGTTTTAGAAAGATAAAAAACCCTTTTAAAAGTGTTTAATCCGTAAATCTAAATTTGTTATGTAATAATATTTATGTAGCACTTTAAATTCTTTAAAGCACTTTACAAACCTATAAGATACATTGTATTATACCTACCATTTTGCATATAAGAAAACTAAGATTGATAACTGATGAAGTATTTTATCCAGGGACACACAGTTCATAAATATCTGAAGTCTATCTGAGATTTTCAGGATTCCAAATAAGCTGCTCTGCCAACTAGGTTACCTAGCCATCTCAATGTTGTAATATGCCAGTGACAACTGGATCAATTACATTAAAAACTGGGCAGCATAAAATTGAGATACCATTGAGTGATACCTAGTAGGATTGTAGGTCCTACTACTCCTTTTTTTCTATTTTTTTCTATTGTTTATTCTTTAATTGTGTTATTTATTGTTCAGTTGGATCCTATTTGGGGTTTTCTTTGCAAAAATAATGGAGTAGTCTGCTTTTCTTTCTCCAGCTCATTTTACAGATGAGGAAACTGAGGCAAACAAGATTAAATGATTTGCCCACAGGGAAACAGCAAGTAAGTTTCTGAGGCCAAATTTGAACTCGTGTCTTCCTTATTCCAGGTCCTACACTCTATTCACTGAGCAACCTAGCAGCCTTGTATAGTTTTTGTATAGTTGTTATCTACAAGTATTGGTTAGTCTTACTCTAAAGGTACTACTACTGCTGCTATTACTACTGCTACTATTGCTGTTGCCACTACTACTCCTACTCCTATTACTGCTACTACCACTACTGTTACTACTACTACTACCATTATTGCTACTACTACAACTACTTCTACTGCTTTTAACACTATTACTACATATTATTACTATCACTACTGCTACTAAAACTGCTATTATTGTGAAATAATAGAATATTATATATGACCCTGGGAAAATGACGTAACCTGTGTTTGTCTCAGATACCTCATCTGTAAAATGGAGATAATAATGACCCTTACCTCCCAGGATTGTTATTAGGATCAAATGAGATTATTATAAAGCATTTAGCACAATGCCTGGCTCATAGCATTATATAAATGTTAGCTATCATTATTTTTACTACTATTACTACTACAAAGATAACACTAATAGCTACATCTACTATTTTAAATTTTGCAAAACATCTTTTCCCCCCCAAAAAACAACCTTGTGAAGGAGAAATAAAAGTGTTATTATCATCCTTACCAATGAGAAACTGAGGTTCAGATGATTGTGACTTACTCATGATCATGAATGCAGTCACGTGATGATTCTGTAATTCCAGTCCTGGTAGACTTATGATTCTATTATACTACATTCAACCCTTTAACTTTTCAGAACTAGGAAAATTGCTTGTATCTTGTATAGTAAAGTTGAATATGCAAGTTTCTTTTCTTTCTTTTTTTAATCTACAAATAAGGAATTGGGTATGTGATATCTACAGGAATATACTATATTTTCAGGCTATGCTCTATATAATAATGCATTTTTAAAATCAATTCAATAAGTACATAATATGCAAGAGCACATTTTATAAGCCTAAAATTCATACCTCTTTTTTGTTATGACTTTATATATTAGATTGTACAAGCACCCAGAGGCTAATGCAATGAATATGTCTAAAGATTTGTTGCTCAAATGAATTTTTAACAATAATTTTAATGGCTTTGTCTTGATTTACCAAGGTATTATATTCACTGAGATTTGATCGTTCTTCATGCTGCTAGAATTAGTTATCATTTCCACCTACCCTTCTTTTTTTTTTTATGAGAAAATTAGCTTCTCCACTCTTGCCTTTCTAGAATACAAATGGATGCCACTAGGGGGTGAGCTGTAGGGCTTGATGAACAGAAGCAGCAGAGGAAGTAGGACACGTGCAGTATTGAGCATTTGTGGCTGGTATTTTGGTAGTGCATTGAACCTGTGGCATTTTGCAAAGAAAATTAAATATGCAAATGAAATGGAAAAGTAAAATAAGAATAAAAGCCCTTAAATATGTTGAACATGCTTATATGAGCTTCTTCTACAAGGTGTTTTTTTTTTTTTAATCATTCTTCAGCAGTATGCATTTTTCAGTAGTTGTTATTCACCCAGCTGGCAAAGCTTACTGATCAACCAAGCTGAATATGATAATTCACCATTTTGGAGCCACCAGGTGGTCTGTGCTGAGAGCTAGTATGGGTTCAGCTAGGGGCCAAGTACAGGTGGTAGGACTAGCTGTGGGCATGAATGCTTTGAAAATGTTTGCCAAGATTTCTTTTGATCCCTCAATTACTCATTTGAAAATGCCCTTAGTCCCTGGCATTGGAGCTAAGTCAGAGGGAAGAAGCAACAATGTGTTAGAAATGAGAGGCTTAAGAATATAGCTCTACCATGGATTGTTGAAGCAGATCCCTAGTAATAGGCTATGTACACAATTGTATACAGAACTCTGCTAATGTTTTCTGACCCTTTCAGCTAGTTAACCTCAAGGCTTAATGAAGGAAAGGGTAAGAGGAGAAAAAGAAGGAGAAAGAGCAGAAGGAGGAGGCAAAAGTAAAGAACAAAGGAAGGAGAGAAAGGAAGGGAGGGATTGAAGAAAGAAAAAAGGAAAGAAGGAGAAAGAAACAAGGAAGGGAAAAAAGGAAAGAAATGAAGAAAGGAAAGAAAGAGAGAAGTGAATAGAAAGAAAGAAAGAGAAAGTAGGGAAAGTAGGCAGGAAGAAACCAAGCTAAAGTATGGAGTGCACCAAAACCAATAGAAAAAAATTATGGAAGTAGGGACAACATGGTAAGTAGTAAAAATTATTACTTTTCTAGATGTAGTAAAAAAAAAAATCTATGTCTATACACACACACAATTTCAAATCAAATTATCTTAGTTTGAATTTTGCTTCTCTCACCACCTGTGTCACTTTGGATAAATCGCCCCTCCTTTCTGAGCAATGGTTTCCTCATCTCTAGTGCGAGATTAGATAATTTATAAATGCTTTTGATCCTATTTTTTATCTCTCTAACAATGTTTCATAATTAAAATTCATGTCTTTTCTCTCAAGTTTAGGTGCTATTGTTATTTCCATCCTATTTTCTTATCTTTTGTGTTAAGAAAGCTACATACATAACAGAAAACTTGGAATAATGGTATCTAAAACACATACTTCAACTTTTGCCTGCATGTACTATTTACTTATTACTCCACTAGCTTCTGACATTATTTATTTAACAGCCTATATTCCCTAGGTACACACCTACAACAATTTATCTGCCCATTCATCATGGCTTTTGGTATAAGAAAGTTAAGCTGGGACATTTCTGTCTTCCAAATAAAATCTGTCCAAGATTAGCAAAGTGAGAAAGAGAGGGAAGTATTCTGTACAGAAAAGTATTCTCAGTACAGAATACTCAGACCTTTATAGCTCATAAAGCTATATATTTCTTCATTTTACCGATGAGAAAATTGAGGTTCAGTAAGCAATGAAAGCATAACTAGAGCCAGCCCTAGAACCTATTTCTCCTGACTCCAGATTCTGTATGTTTCCCAGCATTCCATTGTGTACTTTTTTTGTATAACCCTGGATGTTTTTAGTTTAGCATGCAACAACAGAATCCAGAACAATAATACCACTCACAAAATAAAAAATGCATATGGATTGCTAGCCACTCTTTCTAAGAAAGAAAAGAGCATCAACAAAATGTAAATCTATGTATATATATGCATATATACATATATATATATATAATATGCTAAAAATGCAAGGCAGCTAGGTACTTCAGTGGATAGTGTACCAGCCTTGAAGTCAAGAGGATCTGAGTTCAAATCTCATTTCAGACATTTACTATGTGACCCTTGGCACATCATATAACTCTATTTGCCCCCCAAAAATACTCAGAATAAAATGAGTTAAGAGGATACAAAAAGGACAACTTTATCACCATCATTTACAATTTAATGTGTGCTTTAAAATAACAGTGCATTTAAGGGAAATTTTTTGTTAGCTTTTTTTTTGTTTTTATTTTGTTTTGTTTTTGCTTATTGACAAAAAGAGATAAAAATTTTTCTCTGAATGAAATATAATTTTTTAAAGTTCCCAATGTCATTATAATGAAATGACAATGAAATAATTTAAAGTTCTCAAATCCATTAGAATCTTTGCTACATCAAAACCTATCTCACAGCTATAACCTTTAGCACTTGTTGGTGTGCTGCTTAACTTTCCCACTTGTTAGCTATTGATCACACTTCAGGGATGAGAATAAATTTTCAATAACAGCTTTGGGCAGGAAACTTTTTTTTTTCTGATGGCTATGTGCTATGGTTCTTGAATACTTGATGCCTTTCCTTTGTAAATTTGGTTTGTGGATTGAGCATGTATCATGTACAGTGTAAAAGAATGTATACCAGGAGCCTATATTGTTTAGTGGGTAAGAGAACTGAAATTGTAATTGAGACTCATGTCCTAATCCCAGCTATACTTATCACTAGTGTATCACATGGTAATGGAGAAAGACATTTAATAACTTTGGATCATCCATAAATGAATGTACTTTGACTAGATTTCTAATGCCATTTCTAGGTTAAAGTTCTTTGATCATACATGAATTTATCTATGTCTCTTCCTTATGACCACAGGACCAAAAAATAGAATAGACTTTTCTATGAAACTTGAAGTAACTAAAATTAGTATACTTACAGGGTGAAAGTTTTTATTTTGCATTGATGTATTTGATTTAGGAACTAAATTAAATGACCAAATGAACAAGGGTTATTTTTTTGGTTGTCTTTTGATTTTTTTTCAAATCTTTCCTTAACCTTTGTTAATCCTGCCTACTCCTTCTTTCTCCCATTAATCTCAATTAATATAGCCATTCTCGCAGATAGAATAGAAAAATTTAAAGCATACTGGTTATCACTTATTTTTGTTTCAAAAGCATTTAGTTTTATATTAAAATCCATTGGATTCAAGTAAGGGAAACTATGGAGGAAAAAATTCCTTGATTTCTAGGTGCTATAATTTAGCAATGATAAAACCTATGCCAAAGGGGGAATTTGACTGCTAAATCAATATAGTTTGTGAACTATAACATCACCAACAATAACATATTTACTTAGGCTTTTCAGGTTTATAATGTACAAGATGAATAATCATAAAAACCTCAGTTTTCTCTTCGGTAAAATGACAGGAACACATTAGATGAATGGTGAGACCTTTTTTTTTTTTTTGGCTTTATGTTCCTAAGTGATATTTTGTAAACAACTTTATGAGCTATTTCTCATTTTAGAGATAAAGAAACATGCTCAGAAACAAGATGTCTTACTCAGGATGATGAAGACATTCAAGATTTGAATATCTTTGTTTATTCCAAAATTGTCTTCCCTCTACTATACCATATCCCATCCCTAGAGATGTTTTTATCAACTCTCTTTTGCCCTTGCCCAATTTTAATCTGATCAATTGGGGCTTTTGATGTCTAT
Source organism: Myrmecobius fasciatus (assembly GCA_023553655.1). Taxonomy (NCBI): domain Eukaryota; kingdom Metazoa; phylum Chordata; class Mammalia; order Dasyuromorphia; family Myrmecobiidae; genus Myrmecobius; species Myrmecobius fasciatus. The sequence continues at coordinate 374,393 of JAJPUD010001320.1, forward strand.
TTAATGAAAGTCTAAGAGCAATCCTTTGTTTTTAGTACTTTGTTTATTCATTCATTAATCCATTTAGTAGAATTTTAAAAAACTGATAAAACTGAGCCCAACTATATTCAATCATTGTTTAACCTGTGTTGCTAGTTAGCATGAGATATAGATCTGTTATGAAATGATCTGAAATTTTCAAGCATTTTTTTATCACATTTAAAAATGAAGTAGGGAAGAAGGAACTGTAACAATGATCATTACATAATTTCTAGTGAAGAATAATGTCACCTATGGGCTTATTCATTTATTTTTTTGTGCATCTTCAGTCAATACTCATTCTTGCTAAATTGGAACACAATCATATGGACAAAACCCAGAATAATTCTTAAGAAAACCACACAAATCATTCAAAATAATTTTTCTTTTTTTTTTTAAATAAAGCTTTTTATTTGCAAAACATATGAGTGACTTTTCAACATTGACCTTTGCAAAAAAACTTTTTTTTTCCCCAAGCTTTTCCTTTCCCTCCCCCCTCCCCCCACCCCTAGATGACAGGTAATCTAATACATGCTAAATAGGATAAATTATATGACAAGTACAATACATGTATACATATCTATACAGTTATCTTACTGCACAAGAAACATCAGATCTAGAAAGAGAAGAAGAAAAAAAACAACCTAAGAAGGAAAACAGAATGCATGGAAATATTCACAGAAAGCATTAAAATGCTGTGTTGTGGTTCACTCTCAGTTCCCACAGGCCTCTCTCTGGATGTATATGACTATCTTCATCTCAGAACAGCTGGTTTGAATCACATCATTGTTGAAGAGAACCATGTCCATCAAAATTGATCATCATATAGTCTTGTTGCTGTGTATAATGTTCTCCTGGTTCTGCTGATTTCACTCAGCATCAGTTCATGCAAGTCTCTCCAATCCTCTCTGAAATCCTCCTGTTGGTCATTTCTTACAGAACAATAATATCCCATTTCATTCATATACCATAATTTATTCAGCCATTCTCCAATTGATGGGCATCTTTTCAATTTCCAGTTTCTTGCCACTACAAAAAGGGCTGCCACAAACATTTTTGCACATGTGGGTCCCTTTCCCTCCTTAAAAATCTCTTTGGGATATAGGCCCAGTAGAAACACTGCTGGGTCAAAGGGTATGCACTGTTTGATAACTCTTTGAGCATAGCTCCAAATTGCTCTCCAGAATGGTTGGATCCGTTCACAGTTCCACCAACAATGTATCAGTGTCCCAGGAAAATAATTTTTCTTTAAAAAGTTGTTATTCAAGAAAAATATTCTCCTATACTTTGCTATACTTTGCATTAGTTCATGAAGAATTTTCCAGGTTTCCTAGAATTTTTCTTTTCATTTCTTATGAAGCAATAGTATTGTTACATTACATTACATTACAATTCTGTTACATTAATAGACTATAATTTTTTTTTTCAAACTTTTCTTAACTGATACCTCCCCTTTATTTTTAAGTTTGGCACCACTACAAGAACAACTGCTATAAATATTTCTGTATATTCTTTTTCTTTGATAATTTGAGGATGTCACAGTGGTATCACAGGATTAAAGTATATACAGACTTTAATACCTATTAAATTATTATTCCTAATTGCTTTCCAGAATTGATGGACTAATTCCCTGGAACAACAAATAGTTCATTATAATGCAATAGTGCATTAATAGTGGATGTTTTCTCACAGCCCTTTTAACATTTATCGTTTTTTTCTTGTCCTATTTGCTAATCTGATGGGTGGAAAGTATTCTTTTCATAGAAGAGATAATTTTCATTTTTTCATTGATTTGTGATTTGAACCATATTTTATAAGGTTTTTTTAATGTATCTTAATATCTTTTTTTATAATTTCCCTTTTTTGAGAAAAAAAAGGAAAAAATACTTAGGTAATATATTTCCCCTATTCTCTCAGAGGCTGTTCCTTCAGGAGTTTTTTTTTTTTTTTTTTTCTATATTTGACTTCCTTGGACTACACCTATGAGTAAAATTTTTTGGACAAAACGTATGGAGGTTTTAGGCATTCACATAGCAAAATTCTAAATGACTCTTTAGAATGGTTAGACCAATAGTCTTAGTGAAACTTTCTTCCTACAATCCCTCAAAATATTGACAAACCTCTGGTTCTGTTCTTTGTTAGTTGCTACATTGTGGGGTAAAACCTCAAAGTTTTGTTATTGTTATTTTTGGCTTTGGATTGTCATTTATTAATTAGTAATGTAAAAGTCTTTCATATTTCTTAATAGTTTACAATTTGGTTGTTGTTAATGATGACTATTTGTTTATACCTTTTTGTACTGGCCCATTGAGAAATAAGCATATTTATTGCCAAGTATAAATGGCATATTCCAAGCAGAATTTAGAAAATTGGCATTTTAAATTTAATTCACAATAATAGCTATTGAAATGCTTTTAGGTATAAATGTGGAAAAACATAGTTTAAGTAAATGTTCCACTGGATATCTCTGGCACACTATATGTTTTATACAAATTCACAGTAATATCTTTTTTTAAAAAATAAAATGATTGAAGAATAGGTACATTTTATTTTGTGCATTTGTAAGAATGAAGACTCAGAGAGGAAACCATTTACATCACACAAGATGCTTTTTTGTTGTTAAGAAAATGCTATTTCAGAAAATTTCCATTATTGAGCCTGAATTGTTTTTCAGAGAATTGAAGATCAAATAATATATCTGTGTGGGAAATAGAGTGCTTTTTGGGGGTTTCCAGATGCCAGTTCTACATTTTACATTTTATTCAGAGAATTAGTTTACCTTGATATCTTGCATATCCTTATTTGACAGATAAAAATTGTCTAATAAATTACAAGAAGGTGTGTGTGTGTGTGTGTGTGTGTTAAGACAGAAAAAAGAGGACAGAGAGTTTAATTGTTTTTAGAATGCAATCTGAAAATGAGTTTCTGTAGGTTGTGACAGTTCTTTTAATTTACAAAGCATTGTCTCACTTATATTCTTCATTTAAAAGCGTTATGTAATGTGACCTCCTCTAAACTTCAAATAATATTTCACTCTAATCAAGTTTTACATCAAAGTATTATGCTTGAAGGAATTTTTAAAAGCACAATGTAGAATTAAGAAAATAACTAAAATAAGATTAAAATATATACATACCGCCATAAAATTTAACATGCATTTCTATAAATACTTTATTTTTCTCAATAGTATTTTATTTTTCAATTTACATATAAAAATAGTTTTCAAATTCATTTTTTGTACGATTTTGAGTTCCCATTTTTTTCTCCCTCCATTTCTTACCTCCCCCTTCCTCAAGACAGCAAATAATCTGATATAGGCTATACACATATGATCATTTTAAACATATTTTTATGTTAGTCATATTGTAAAAGAAAAATCAAAAAAGGAAAGAAAAACATGAGAAAGAAAAAAAGCACAATAATAACAAAAAGTGAAAATATTATGCTTCTATTTGCATTCAGTCTCCATAATTCTCCATCTGATTATGGATAGCATTTTCCATTCCAAGTCTATAGGGATATCTTGTATTGCTTGTATTGCTGAGTCTATTGTAATTGAACATCTAGTAATCTTGCTGTTAATACATAGTGTGCTCTCTGATTCTGCTCACTTTACTCAACATTAATTCACATAAGTCTTTCCAGGTTTTTCTTAAATCAGCTTGCTCATCATTTCTTATAGAACGATTATATTCCATAACAATCATATACCATAAATCATTTAGCCAATCCCCAATTGGTATACATTCACTCAATTTTCAAATCCTAACCACACAAAAAGAGCTGCTACAAGCATTTTCATACTTGTGTGTCCTTTCCCCCTCTTTTACAAACTTTTTGGGATACTGACCTAGTAGTGAAGTACCGGATTAAAGAGTTTGTACAGTTTGATAGCCCTTTAAGCATAGTTCCAAATTGCTCTCCAGAATAGATGGATCAGTTCATATGTCCTTAAACAATGTTTTAATGTTCCACTTTTCCCACATCCCTTCCAATACTTATCATTATCTTTTTCTGTTACTTTAGCCAATCTGATAAATATAAGGTATTTAGAGATGATTTGAATTGCATTTCTCTATCCTGTGAATGTTCTATTGTATACTTCCTTTTTATACAAAAGTATCTCACTTAAGTCCCAATATTTCCAAATATATATTGCTTATTACATACTTGATTTTCATATTCAGTATTATAATTATTAGCATATATTAATGATTTGTTGACTATAAAGAAGAATGAATATCTGCATTGAGATATGATCTTTGCCCTCAAGGTGCTTACATTCTAGTAGGAAAAATAGAACAAGATCTATACTTTACTACTATGAGGGATTTTTCAGAGTATATCACATGAACTCAGTCACTTCCTTATTTTACCTGGAAATTCAGTTCTACAAATACCTTTTAAAAATTTAACTGTGTCATAAAGTGGAGAGTTATGTGTACTAACACCTCTCTCCTTGACTTTGGGAAAGTTATTTAATCTCACTGGGCCTAAATTCTCTTTTTCATAGGGTGAAACAATCATTATCATCTTGTTCAAATCAAAAGTTATATAATATTTATATTTCATTTAGTTGTTATATATGTTAACATAAGCCAAGAAGTAGAGATTATATATAAAAATTGAATATAGTTGATGCTTATTTTTATTAATGCTGTATTTGTGAATTAACTTGCTCGTAAAATATATCTATTTGTAATCCTAAAACCAATACTTATGGCTCTTAGCAAAACTCTTCCTTTTTGTTTCAGTTCTCATACAGTAAACAAGGGTCCTTTTTGCAATCTATTTAGTGCCATGTTTTTCATATTTTTATATATTTGTTGATGATGGTTCCCAAGCATAACACTGAAGTGTCGTCTGGTATTCCAAAGAGCAAGACAGCTATGATGCACGAAAAGAAGAAAATACATGTTAGATAAATTTTATTTAGGCATGAATGATACTGCTGATGGGTTTAAATTTAATGGTAATAAATCAACAATATGGTACATCCAGAAAAAGGAAGAAGTTTGTCAATCTCTACATGAGTCCTTGCTGGAAAGTGCTAAATCTATGATTAGCATCTTTCATTAATTTAATCCTATAATTTCTCTTGGAATAATGGTTCAAAATTCACTAATTCATTGTTCATAGAGAGTTTATGTAGCAATAACTACCACAAATGGTGAGAACTGACTTGTAGATTCTACAAATTGAACAATTTCATAATATCCTTGACTTTATAATATTCATACTTTATGATATTCATTATTCTTTTTTTCTGATTATATTTTTATTTCATTTAATATTTCCCAATTGCATTTTAAAGTTTCTTAAATATTAAATTTTTTTTAAAATTTTGAGTTTTTAATTTTCTCGTGACCTCTCACACTTCCCCATCTATTGAGAAGGTAGGCATCATATCAATTATACATGTCATTCTGCAAATATATTTCCATAATAGTCATGTCTCAAAAAATATCATATTAATCATGTCTCAAAAAATATCACAAAAATGCAAGAAAAAATAAAGGTAAAAGACTGCTTGAATCTGTATTCAAAGTTCATCAATTCTCTCTGTGAGTGGGAATATGGATGGGGAATAGCATTTTTCCTTAAAATTCTTTGGAACTGTCTTGGATCATCATTTGCTTGATCAGAGTACTACATCTTTCACAATTCATTGTTACAGTGTTGCTCTTATGGTTTACAATGTTCTGCTTCTGATCACTTTATTTTTATCAATTCATGTTAAATCTTCCTATATTTTTCTGAAAGCATCTTACTCATAATTTCTTACAGCATAATAGTATTCCATCACAATCATCTCTCACAACTTCATCCATTAAGCAATAGGGGGTATCCCCTCAATTTCCAATTCTTCACTAATAAAAGAAAACAGCTACCACAATTTGGAGGAGATACAAATACATTCTTTTCCCTTTTCTTTCAACTCTTTGGCATTTAGACATAGTAGTGCTATTGATGGGTCAACAGGTATGCGTAGTTTTATATTTTTAAAGCATAATTCCAAATTGTTCTCCAGAATGATTGGACCAGTTCATAACTTCACCAACAAAGCATTAATATGCTTATTTTTCTCCATATTTCCTCCAGATTTATCATATTTCTCTCTGTAATGTTAGTCAACCTGATAGATGTAAAGTGATATGAGATGTTTAATTTGCATTTCTCTACTGAATAGTGAATTAGAGCATATTTTTATTTGGATTTATAACTTTAAATTTGTTTTTAATGAAAATGTTCACATACCTTGTCCATTTAGCTATTGGGAAATGGGTTCTGTTTTAATAGATCTGTCTTGATTCCTTATATATTAGAGAAATAAGGCCTTTATCTATCTATTTGTCTATCTATCTATCTATCCCTCTATCTATCTATCTATCTATCTATCTATCTATCTATCTATCTATCTA
>JAJPUD010001320.1:380842-418344 GCA_023553655.1 Myrmecobius fasciatus
CTATCTATCTATCTATCTATCTATCTATCTATCTATCTATCTATCTAACTAGGTATAAATTCCCTTCTTCTTCCAGTTTCCTGCTTTCCTTCTAATATTGGCTATATTAGTTTTATTTGCACAAAACTTTTTTTTTCAAATAAGGAAAAATTTTCATTTTACTTATAGTAGAAGAGCAAGAACTTCTAAGATGGGTAGAAAGCAGGATCATACTAAAGCTAAGACAAGGCCAAATTGATAGTTGTATCACTTTTAGTTGTTAATATTGTTGTTTATTTTAATCTTATCCAACTCTATGTGGGCTCTTTTTGGCAAAGAACTTGAATGCTTTGCCATTTTGTTCTCCAGTCCATTTTTAAATATGAGGAAACTGAGGGAAACAAGGTTATTGCTTTTTGTTTGTTTGTTGTTTGTTTGCTGAGGCAATTGGGGTTAAGTGATTTGCTCAGAGTCACACAGCTAGGAAGGGTTAAGTGTCTGAGATTAGATTTGAACTCAGGTCCTCCTGTCAGGGATGGTGCTCTATCCACTGTACCACCTAGCTGTCCTAAAGTTATAAATAACTTTTTTTATTGAGGGTCACACAATTGTCTATAGCACCTTTTAGCAAGATTTTTTTCTTCCCTTTGCTTATCCCTTTGAACTAATCTAATTTTGATTTTGCTTTGTCTGAAATCATGATTGTTATCATTCCCCCCCCTTTTTTTTTTACTTTAACTGCAGTATAAAAGATCATACTCTAGCCCCTTAACATAATTGTGCCTGTATGCCTCTCTGTTTCAAATCTATTTCTCATATATATGTATATATAAAATCTTATTTATAGATTATATCTGCATGTTTTTCCTCCATTAGATGTGAACAGAGACTTTTTACTGTTCTTTAATTCCCTAGGGCTTGGCACAGTGCCTCACACATAGTAATCACTAAATAAATGCTTTGGGATTTTACATGGATAATCTTTTCATTCCTTCTGTGACCACAGACAATTCATTTCATTTCTCTGGAATTCATTTTCCTCACCTGTAAAATGATTGAATTGGATTATAAGCTTTTTTTTTTTCTAGCTCTGAATCTATGATCATATGACTAGAGTACTTTTATAGAAAAATGATAATTAGCAATAATGATACGAAATTACAACTGATGTCTTTAGTAATGCTTTAGTTAATTGATTTATAGGTACTTCCTCTATACAGAACTTTGCACAATAAGCTTGAAGAAAAAAGAAATTGAGAATATACCCTATGTTTAGAAGAAATTTTCAAAGTCATTGGGCAGGCAATATAAATCATTAAAACAACTATTGATGTATACAACATATAATAAACTATAAATACATAGTCACTTCCATGAGAGTTCAGAGAACTAGAGCAATTGTAGCAGGCTGCAGTGGTCGGTATAGTTTCATGGCTAAAATAAATTTGATCTGGTCCATAAAGCAGGGGCAGAGTTCAAATAAGTAAAATGGAGGAAATAAGAACTGGGGTAAACTGTATATACAAATAATGTGAATAAAGATAAGCAAGTGCTTAGGGACAATGATAATATAATTTGGTGTAAAAAATTAAATTCTTATTTAGCATGAAATGAATTTAGAAAAGTGGGTTGGTATTAGGTTCTGGAGGATTTTCAAGAATAGATTAAAAAGCTCAAACTGTAGTCAGCAAGTAATGTGTATATATGTCAGGGGGGAGGGATATTAGAGGTTTTTAATAGGAAAATACAATAATAAAAGTTTTATTTCAGGAAGATTAATCTGGTTATAATATGTTAATGAAAAATGAATTGGAACAAGAGAAACCTAAGGCATAGTAGGCATAAATGAAAGAGCAATGTTAATTACAGAACTCAATATAAAAATATAATATTCAGATATTGTCATAAATTTGTCAGTGTTATTTAAAATTAGCTAATAATAATTTTAATAGCATTTATATAGCACCCAATCTCAGTCAAACACTGTGGTGTTTTACAAATATTATCACTTTTGATTGCCTTTGAGGTAGGTGCAATTATTATTCCATTTTATAATTGAGTAAAGTGAGGCAAACAAGTTAAATGACTTGTCTAGAGTCATACAACTAATAAGTACTTTGGATCTGATTTGAACTCAGGTCTTTCTGACTCTAGACCTATCATTCCATATACCTATCTGTTTTATGGAACATGTGATTCCAAAGTTTAATTACAACCAACCATCTTTTATAAGTTACATCAATAGATTTCAAGTGTAGAAGTACTCTATGGGCAGAATAGAGTGCAATAGTTTCACAATTGGTGAAAAATACAGTTTAATCACTTTTAAAGAGGAGGCAATATGGCATACTAAAGAGTTATTTTGAGATATGTAATATAACATATGCATATATATGTATATACATATGTATGCACATGTAACTATATATTACATATATAATGGGTGAATATATGTATACATACACATATATGTGTATATATTTATCCCATAGTGATTATTTCTGGACCTGTGATTTCACTGGTATGAAAAACATTTTCCATTGGTGATGATTTTATTTAAATCAAGATGATGTTATTTAGCTGGAGAGCAAGAAAAAGGAAGTAAAAGAAAAAAAGGAAGGTTAACCAGTTAGCATGTAACAAATTCACTCAAACTGGGAACAGCTCCAAGGAATTATGGAGTAAAAGCAATGAGAGCAACTGAGCAGCATGAAGGATATCCAAGGAAGATCTTCAGCTCAAAGAAATAGAAAGCAATTATGTTCCTATAAGAGGCTGTTTCTAGGACTTTAAAAAAATTATTCATTTTATTTTGTATTAGCACATTTTATTTTTTATTAAAGTTTTTTTTATTTTCAAAACATATGCAAAAGTAATTTTCAACATTCATCCTTGCAAAATCTTGTGTTACAAAATTTTCCCTCCCTTCCCTTACCCTTTCCCCTAGATGGAAAGTAATCCAATATATGTTAAACATGTGCAATTCTTCTATACATGTTTCTACAATTATCATGCTGCACAAGAAAAATCAGATCAAAAAGGAAAAAATGAAAAAGAAATCAAAATTCAAGGAAACAACAATAGAAAAAGTGAAAATACTATATTGTGATACACATACTCAGTCCCTACAATACTCTCTTTGGGTATAGATGGCCTTCTTAATCATAACATCATTGGAACTGGCCTGAATGATCTCACTGTTGAAAAGAGCCACAACATTCAGAATTGATCACCATATAATCTTGCTGTTGCTGTGTACAATGATCTTCTAGTTCTACTAACTTCACAGCATCAGTTCACATAAGTCTCTGCAGGCCTCTCTGAAATCATCCTGCTGATCGTTCCTTATAGAACAATAACATTCCATAACATTTATATACCACAACTTTTTCAACCATTCTCCAACTGATGGGCATCCACTCAGTTACCAGTTCTTTGTCACTGAAAAAGGACTCCTACAAACATTTTTGCATATGTGGGTCCCTTTCCCTCCTTTAAGATCTCTTTGGGATATAAGCCCAGTAGAAACACTGCTGGATCAAAGAATATGCACAGTTTGATAGTCCTTTGGTCATACTTCACTCTCCAGAATGGTTATATCAGTTTACAACTTCACTAAACAATGTATTAATGTCCCAGTTTTCTCACATCCTCTCCAACATTCATCATTATTTATTCCTGTCATCTTAGTCAGTCTGAGAGATGTGTAGGGGTACCTCAGAGTTATCTTAATTTGCATTTCTCTGATCAATAATGATTTAGAGCATTTTTTCATATGAGTATAAATGGTTTTAATTTCTTCATCTAAAAATTGTCTGTTTATATCCTTTGATCACATCAATTGGTGAGTGGCTTGATTTCTTATAAATTTAAGTCAGTTCTCTATATTAATAAGCCCTTTATCAGAACCATTGGATATAAAAATTTTCCCCCAGTTTATTGCTTTTCTAATCTTATCTGCATTGGTTTTGTTTGTACAAAAACTTTTTAAATTAATGTAATCAATATTATCCATTTTCTATTCCATAATTGCCTCTAGTTCTTCTTTAGCCACAAATTCCTTCCTTCTCCACAGATCTGAAAGGTAGACTATCTTTTGTTCTTCTAATTTGCTTATACTTTCACTCTTTATGTCTAAATTATGAACCCATTTCGACTTTACTGGGTGGCCTAGTTTCTGCCATATTAATTTCCATTTTTTCCCAGCATTTTTTGTCAAATAGTGCATTCTTATTCCAGAAGCTGGAGTGTTTTGGTTCATCAAACACCAGATCACGATGTCATTGACTATGGTGTCTTGTGAACCTAACCTATTCCACTGATTGACTACACCATTTCTTGGCCAGTACCAAATGGTTTTATGACCACTGTTTTATGTTATAGTTTTAGATCTGGTACAAGTAGGCCACCTTCATTTGTATTTTTTTTCAGTAATTACCTTAAAATTCTTGACCTTTTGTTCATCCAGATGATCTTTGGTATTATTTTTTCTAACTGTAAAATAATTTCTTAAGAGTTTGATTGGTATGGCACTGAATAAGTAGATTAATTTAGGTAGAATTGTCATTTTTATTATATTAGCTCAGCCTACCCATGAGCACTTGATATTCTTCCAATTGATTATATCTGACTTTATTTGTGTGGAAAGTGTTCTGTTATTGTGTTCATATAATTCCTGACTTAACCTTGGCAGGTAGACTCCCAAATATTTTATATTATTTATGGTTATTTTAAATGGAATTTCTCTTTGTGTCTCTTGCTGCCGGGCTTTGTTGGTAAGACATAGAAATGCTGATGATTTATGTGGATTTATAGAAATGCTGATGATTTATATGGATTTATTTTGTATCCTGAAACTTTGCTAAAGTTGTGAATTGTTTCTAGTAATTTTTTACTTGATTCTCTAGGATTCTCTAAATATACCATCATATCATCTGAAAAAGTGATAATGTTTTTCTCATTATCTACTCTAAATCTATTAATTTTTTTTCTTCTCTTATTGCTAAAGCTAGCATTTCTAATATAATATTGGATTGTAATGATGATAGTGGGCAACCTTATTTCACCTCTGTTCATATTAGGAATGATTCTAGTTTATCCCCATTACATATGATGTTTGCTGATGGTTTTTAATAGATGTTACTGATCTTTAAGGAAAACTCCATATATTGCTATACTCTAGTGCTTTTAATAGGAATGGGCATTGGATTTTGTCAGATGTGTTTTCTGTATCTATTGAGATAATCATATGACTTTTGTAAGGTTGGTTATTGGAGTTAAAGTCCTAAATCTGACAGATACAGATTATATGGCCCTATCCAAGCAATTCTTAACCTTTGTCTACATCAGTTTCTTCCACTGAAAAATTGGGAAAATAATAGCATTTAACTCAAGAGGCAGCTCAGTGTCACTGTGGATAGAGTGCAAAGCATGGAGTCAGAACATCTGAGATCAAAGCTAGTCTCAGTCACTTCTTAGCTGTGAGAACCTGGGTAAGTCTTATAAATCTTTTTCTGCCTCAATCTCCACTGTAAAGTTGGGATACAAGAAGCACTTCCCTCCCAGCATTGTTGTGAGGATCACACAAGACACTTTTTAAAGTGCTGAGCATGGTGCCTGCAACATAGTAGGTGATTAATAATATGTATTCCTTTCTATGCCTCTCTTTCCCTTAGGTGACCTTGGGCAACTCATTTAATTTCTCAGTGACCCATAAATCTCTCTCAGAATATAAGAAAAATGGAAGAGGAGATGATTATATGTACTGGTAGAGGGAATTTCCTCATCTTGTAACTTATAACAATGAGATTACTCTAAATTAAAAGACAAAAAGAGAAGGAGGGAAAGAGAAGTAATGAAGGACAATCGTGATAAATGAGAACATTTGTCCCCAAAGAGGAAAATGTTTCTCCTAAGTTAACATAATGTTAAGAAGACTTACCCATTCCTTCCTTATTCCTCCCATTCCCCATATATATCTTAAATTGGTTCTGTAAAAACTCAACTTTAGGTCAAGCAACATTGCAAGAGGCAGTTAGTATCATAGCAACAATGTTATAAATGGAAGATATGCTCCTGGGCAACCAAAAATCAGGAAGAAAAAAAAGTTTAAAATAGACTTTTACAGAAACCTGACACTATAATAAGGCTGAGTTGGGCAAAGCTGCCTGAATACTCTTACAGTCTGAAAGTTTAGAGATTTAATATAACAAGTCACCTAAGGTTATCAGTTAGCTGCCAGTAGAATTTAGTGGTGAGATTGGGGATGGGGGAAGAATCGAGGTACAATAAAAGAAAAAAAAAAACACCTTTTGACAATTTGAAAAGAGGATGGGAAGAGGCACTAATTCATTTGCAGGAAACTCCCAGGTGTTAATTTAAGGTTTAGGTGAATTATGGGATAATTAATTTAGAGCTAGAATGGACTACAGACTTCATTTTATGACTGAAGAAACTGAGGTTCAGAGAAATTAAATAATTTGCAGATAGTGTTGAAGGCAGAATTTTAACCCAGATTTTCCTGAGTCCAAGTCACATTCTCTGTGTATTATATGCAGATTCTGTAATATTTAATTAACAACATGAGTGAGAAAAAAAGATTCAAACTGAATACAAGACAATTCCTGAGAGTTGATTGGCATAGTTAAACTATAGCTTGGTTAGAAGAGATTAGCAATATTACTGGCAAATTATGTTAGTCAGGACCACTTTTTATGGGGTGTGCTTATTTCTATTTTTAATGTGATCCATTTCTAATGATGCTGCCTTATCCATTTTAGGATAGAAATCCTAAATCCTAAAAAAAAAAAAAAAAAAAACCTACATCCACTTAGGTAATAATTGTTAGCTACTTAGGAAGATCTTGGTTTGCATGCTACAAGTAATAGGATGCTTTTGAATACCTATAAATTAAATAGAGCATCAAAGCAAAGATACTAATGTAAAAGTTTATTTTATTTTACAAATTGCCATCAAGGGGGAACAGCAAGGGTAAAAACTATTATTTTAGGCTTTTATTGTTATGTGAAAGATAAAACCCCTGAGAAGGAAATGTCCAGATAGGAATACATCTTTTTCATTACTTTTATTCAAAAGAATATGCATATTTTTGAAAATTCTACAATTTAATTTATGAAAAGCAGCATTATCAGAATAAAAATGATAATAATTTTATATTTTTAAGATAAGGAAAAGCACCTGTGGGACCTATATAATATTCTGCCCTTCTACTGCTCAGGGTTGCTGGATGACATCTTAAAGCTTGGTTTATCTGTGGGGTCTCTTCAGAGGCTAAGACTGAGTCCAGAACAGAAGATGCTAGGGTTTTTAAGCTGACAGAGATTTGTTTGACATGGTGGTAGTGGTCCCAATTCAGTCCACTATAACCTTCCTAAATCCTCCAGGGATTTTCTGAACTTCTACAAAATCTCATATTTAAAGGCTTGTACCTTAAAAGTTAGCAACAGTCCCAGAAACATATGGTAGTTACTGACAATAAAATGATGGTTACCTCAAGGGAAGATTGAAGATATCAATGAAGGCTAAGTGCAAGTTATTTATCATTCATACTTTTCCACCTAATTTCTGAATGTGATTTTTCCTTTAAAAGTTTCATTATATCAGGAAATTGTGGTCACAGCAAAATGGATATACCATCCAAAAGAGCACATCACAACCTCTCCATGTCTTCTCATCTTGTGTGGCTTTTGTGTGTTTACTCCTATGGAGATCTATCTAGTATGTTACTTGCAGATTTGAAATTATAGAACATTTCTGGAAAAATATTTGTTTTCAAAAAAGTAGTGTTTAATTTCAGAGACAAACTTAGTGCAACCAAAAGCATAATAATATTGTTGCAAAGACAATTAGATAATCTTTTTTTCTAGTCAGCTTTGCACCCAGTTAGTTCCTTTTCTATTTTCAGGGTTTGTAAATGGGCTGCCTCTCAAATGGTAAATATCCTATGTCTCTCTAATTCAAATTCATTGTTTTATTTTGCATATATGGAATTTTGTTATTCATCTTACAGTAACTGCTTGTAATGATTTATAAATTTAGTATGAGGCATGAAGAAATAATTGGGCCCACTTACACTTCCCCTACTGTTCATATTCATAACCACAAATTGTTTTTCCTGAGTATGTCTTTTTCTCTTAAGAAAGAAAAAAATAGACCCTCTCTTAAAACTTAACCACATTCAATTGAAGAGTACAAGGTGAACTCAGCATAGAAAAAATGCAAATGAATTGATAAGTAGAATGATTATACCTAAGTTGTTGATTTTAGAATTAATATGTGTAGAAAAAACTCCTGACTATTGCTAATATGATGAGGAAAGTAAGTGAAAGATGTGTTAGAATACATCACTTGCATAAATTTCATCACCTTATGAAAATCTAAATATATTACCAGTATTCATCCATTTCTAAGATGTTTTTAGAAATGCAACAATTCTGTAAATTAGAATTTATTTGTTCTACATTCCATTAGGACAGGCTTATTTCAAACTATTAAAAATATAAAAATACTAGAACATAGATTCACATATAGATCTGTATACAAACAAGATAAGATGAGGAATTCTCTCTACTCATTACCATCCCCTCTAATTCCAGAGGGCTGATTCACAGTCTTAGTTGATTTGATGGGACCATGTTCCTTGGTGCATGGGCATTCTCTGACATTGATAAGCTTAATTTCTTTTATAATTAACATTTTAAAACACATTAAAATCACACACAGAATTTCCATTTGGAAAAATTAAACCCAGCTGACCTAATTCATTGTCCTATTGGGCTTCCAATGTCCCAACCTACTTTGTTTGACTTTTAGATTCCTGAAAGACCAATCATGAAATACTTGATTTAAGGAAATACAATCTGTTAAAATGCAAATGAGTATTGCATTTTAAACTATAAAAAAATTTAAAATGAAGTCATTTCTTTCCAACAAAACAGTTAGCTGAGCATAATTTCCTGAGGAATGCTATATAATAGGCAATGTAGGTGAAGGAGAAGAGTTTGAATAAAACTAGGGTATGATGTGTCCTGGGCAGTTAGAAGTGGCTTATGAGCACAGGAATGAATAGAGCATAGGACATTAAAATTAGAAATTAAAATCCCCAGAAATATATTTCTAGCTGCTCAGTTATTCCTCACTGTTAGCTGTGATAATAATTATTTTAGCTTTCTTTCAACAATATGTTTCCTAACTATATTTTCCTAAATAAGATAGGTAATACCATCAGGTTTATAGTATCAAACTAATAGATGGGGGGTGGGGAGTGACAGCATGATTGATCAAAAAAATCTAGTTTGAGCTGTTTGTAGTGCTACACAATTAGCATTGCAGATTTCAGGATATTAGCATATGGGGACTCCAATTATAAATGAAAATCAGGAAGAGAAGGCAATGGATCTTTTTTGAAATACAAGCTCTGTTACCCAGGAATGAAATCAATATACTTTTTTTTTTTTTTAAAGATATCCACTGTGTGCAGAAAACTGCACAGAATAGGAGATAGAGAAAATATATACATGCTCTCTGCTCTCATCAATAAATAATAATTAACATTTGTTAAATACCTACTTTGTACAAGGCACTGCTGAACACTGAAATATCAGCTCAAGGAGCTATTCTAGTAGAGGAATAATGTATATCGGTATAAAATACTACTTGGTCATTTCAGTTGCTTTAAACTTTTGATGATCCCATTTGGAGTTTTCTTGGCAGGAATATTGGTGTATTTTTGCCTTCTCCAGCTCATTTTTACAGATGAGGAAAGTTAGGTAAAAAAATTGACGTGATTTGCCTAGGGTCAAAGTAAGTGTTTAAGCCTGGATTTGAACTCAGGTGTTCTTGACTATAGGCCCAACATTCTATGTACTGTACCACCTAGCTGTTCATCATATAAGAGCATTATAGAAGTACTCAGTGTTGAGATTTAAGGGTAAAGGCAATTTCTAGTCAAGAGACTGACAGATTTCCTTGAGATGACATTTGAACTGGATTTTAAAAGAATGTTGGAATTTAATAGAAGAGAGATAACACTCCAAACATAGGGGACACCATAAGCAAGAGATCAGAAGCAAGAGTGGGCACACATAGTGTGTTCAGAGAACAAAAAAATAAGTTGTATTAGAAACTAAAATACAGCAAAGGTAATAATGTGAGGTAAACTTGGAAATGTAGAATGGCTAGTGCCAGATTGTGAGGACTTGGGCAAGCGTAAGTGTGAACATCACTCCTGAGAACAATTAGGTTTACCCTTTGCAAGGGTGAATAAGGCCTCCACTTTGAGACACAAACTCATCTAACATAACCATATGTGGGTAATAAAACCACAAAAGCAAAGTGTATAAAGAATTCAATGATCTTAGTCCCAGTATGGGTTCTGGTGACCTACCGATATAGAAAGGTATTATGTCAACTTGAGTGTATCCAGGAAGACAATGATATTTCTTTTCTTTCACTACTAAAATGTAGGTTAGTCAGCAGGATCCCATTATTTCCTTCACTTTCCACACAAAAGCAACTTTGATAAATGAAAACTCCACACACTGTCCCAGAATTTTACCTTCATCAAAGTTTTACACACCATGGTGACAGAAGTAAGTTTTATTTATTCCCCATATTCCACATGGTAGGAGTGGAAGAGACAAAAATGGGAGGTGGAAGTGACAACAATAGGAGGTGCCAGTACCTTTTTAAATGACTGGCAAAAGTTGGAAAAAGGAGTAGAAAGATGCATGATTATATCATATCACAAATCACTCTGAATAATAAAATGTTAGAATAATTATCAGAAAAAGACACTCATGGTATTATTAGTATTCTGTCTTTCCTGGGAAAGGGAAGAGTTTCACAATACCTTTTAGCAACAACAACAACAATAACAACAACAAAAATTAACATCTTGTTTTTAATCAGTAGTATTCAAAATTGATTGAGTAATCTGCAATATTCTGGTATAGCTCTTAGGCTATATATTCCAATTGCCATGCATTTTTGGCATTTTCCACAATCAGGAAAAGATACATATTTCTTTAAGCTAGAAGCATCATTGATCTCTCTCTCTCTCTGTCTCTCTCTCTCTCTCTCTCTTTCTGCTCTTATACATAACATTGGATTGTGGGCAAAGAATTCCCTCCCAACACAAAAAATGAAGAGCTTTTATGAAAAACAAAATAAAACAAAAATAAGCAAACAAACAAAAAATCTAGGACCCATTTTAGCTCTACTGAGAACAAGCATAACTTACTGAATAGAATTGGGACCTAGTATCTGAAACACTTGGGAACAAAACTCATCTGTGACACTTGAGCCCATGGGCAAGTATAATAAACACAGGCATATCAGAATATGGTCAAGTCACTCAGAGCCCTGAGCTTCAGGGAATTCTCTACCTCTATAAATAGGTTGAGTTATATCAAAAAACAAAAAATAATGTGCCCTGGACCTACTGTATCTGCCATGAAAATTATATGGTCAACTTTTTCAAAATGTAATTTCAATAATAGCTTTCTTTGACTTTTTACTAAAATGAAATATGAAACGAACTTATTTTATGTAGGTTCATTATGGGAAGAAATAAAAAGAATTAATGATTTACCTAAGATGATACAATGAATCCATATTAGAACTAGTGTTTGAGCATTCAGTCCCTCACTCTTGCTTATTTAGTTTTACTTCTATTGAAATATACCATTTAATTCACAGCTCTTAATGACTTTGTCATTTCAGAAATATTTCTGATTCCAGAAAATAAATGTAGCTTCTACCTGTGCTCCTTATTATAGAGAAAGATCACTTGACTTGGAAATCAGATCTAGGGGGTTAAATGTCGGCATTGCCAGTAACTTACCTTAGCCATATCTTATAACCATTTTTGGATTTCGGTGACTTTGCTTCTTCAGCTTTAAAATGAGGGTACAGTGAGGAGATATTGACTAGAAACTCTGTAAAGGTCATTTTCAATCTAACAATCTGCGATTCTATTAAGTACGAAATACTTTGCTTAAAACTCTTGTTTCCTATCTACATGGGGGTAGAGAAGGGGATTCAGTACAAATATACATCTTTATTGGATGGACCATTTTCCATGATGAATAGAGTTGAGTCAGTGATCCTCTTTTGTGGAGTTTTGTTTGTTTGTTTGTTTGGTTTGTTTCTGAAGTCTAGGAACATTTAGGCTTAGGCATTAATTGAAGACTAAAAAGCATCTCTCTTTTTTTCAAATGTTTATTTAATATTTTCCCAAAATACATACAAAACAAAATTTTATGTTTTTAAAAGATTTTTGATTTTTAAATCACTATTGACCAGAGAAATACAAATTAAGACAATTCTGAGGTACCACTACACACCTCTCAGATTGGCTAAGATGACAAGAAAAGACAATGACAAATGTTGGAGGGGATGTGGGAAAAGTGGAGCATTAATACATTGTTGGGAGAGTTGTGAAGTGATCCAATCATTCTGGAGAGCAATTTGGAATTATGCCCAAAGGGCTATCAAGCTGTATATACCTTTTTATCCATCAGGATTTCTATTGGGCTTTATCTCAAAGAGATCTTAAAAAAGGGAAAGGAACCCACATGTGCAAAAAATGTTTATGGCAGCCCTTTTTGTAGTGGCTACAAACTGGAAACTGAATGGATTCTCAACAATTGGAGAATGGCTGAATAAATTATGGTATATGAATATCATGGAATATTATTGTTCTGTAAAAAACAATCAGCAGGATGATTTTAGAGAGGCCTGCAGAGACTTGCATGAACTGATGCTGAGTGAAATGAGCAGAACCAGGAGATCATTATACACAGCAACAACAAGATTATATGATGATCAATTCTCTTGGATGTGGTTCTTTTAAACAATGAGATGATTCAGACCAGTTTCAATGATCTTGTGATGAAGAGGGCCATCTAAACCCAGAGAGAGGACTGTGGGAGCTGAGTGTGGAACACAACATAGCATTTTCACTCTTTTTGTTGTTGTTTGCTTGCATTTTATTTTCTTTCTCATCTTTTTTTTTCTTTTTGATTTCATTTTTCTTGTGCAACACGGTAGTTGTATAAATATGCATGCTTATATTGGATTTAACATATATATATTTTTACCATGTTTAGCATATATTGGATTACCTGCTATCTAGGGAAGAGGATGGAGAGAAGGAAGGAAAAATTGGAACACAAGGTTTTGCAAGAGTTAATGTTGAAAAATTATCCATGCGTATCTTTTTAAAATTAAAAAAGCTTTAATAAAAAAAAGAAAAAACGAAATCCAAATCATAATGATCCCCAGTAGGGCCTTCTCAGTTTAAACTGTTGCCAAAGAGTCTAATTTTCCATATCATGCTTTTAAATTGTCTATTTCAGAAAAAAAAAAGATTTTTGAGTTTTGGGTTATCTTATCCCCATCCACAATTAAGAAACCACATAAGAAGTTATGCAAAATATTTCTATAACAGTCAAGTTGTGAAAGAAAATATAGATCTTCCGCCCTAATGAAAATAAAAACTTAAGAAAAATTAAGTTAGAAATAAAGAGAAATAGAGAGGGTAATAGAGAATGCTTTGTCTGCATTCAGACTCAATCGGTTCCTTCTCTAGGTATGGATAGGATTCTTCATCCTAAGTCCTTCAGAAGAGGTGTGAATGATTGTATATCTGAGAATAACAATAATTCACAGCTGGTCATCCCAAAACATTATTATTACTTTGTACACAATATATTTCACTTTAATTATGGAAGACTTTCTAGTTTTTTTTTTCCTTGACAGCATTCTGCTCATCAATTTCCAGAGAACAATATTCCATCAGAGAAACTTGCTTTGAAATTTTTTTCTTGTAATTTTTCTTGCTAGTTGTATTTTATCCCATTTATTCTCTCTCTTCTTTCATCCCGTCCCTTTTCAAAAGTGTTTTGTTACTAACACTTCTTCCCCAATATGCCCTCTCTTTTTTCATCCTCCCTTCTCATATCCTATTCCCTTCTATTATCTTGCAAGGAAGATAAATTTCTATACCCCTATTAAGTATATATAGTTATTTCTTATTTGATCCAATTCTGATGAGAATAAGGTTCATTCACTCACCTTCCATTCCCCTTTTTCCCCCTCCACTATAAAAGCTTTAAAGACATCTGAACAGATACTTTGGTGGCACTTATGTATTTCTCTACCTGTTGCATATACATATATGTTACACAAAGGAGAGGAACTCCCTTTATAAATGAAAATCAGCACCTGTTCTATAACTTAGTCATTGTATCGGGAAGAGTAATTGACCAAAGAATTTTAAGAACTTAAGTTAAATGTATAGGATTTCACTTATTTTCTTAAAAGTTTCAGGAATGTCACTTCACTAAACACTTTAGTAAACCTGAATATATATGATCTCCAGTTGGGACTCAAAATCTGTTCAGAAGCTAATCTACACCTTATTGAGACTAGTCTGGGCTTCATGACCTTGCAAAATTGGGTTCTGGTGCATCTTGTCCTGGCAGACATCCAGATTTACAAAAATTGTTCAGGTGTTTTATAAAATTATTGAGGCTAATTTAAAATCTGGTTGTATAAATGAAAGCGAGATCACAAAATATACATAGTTTATATTTTATTGTCCAAATCATGGACTCTGGAGAAAATTACACTCTTGTTGAATTCTTTATAGTCTCTTTTATCAGCATTTCATCTTATGTCTCTTGGAGAAAATGCTTTAGAACTGTAAATGATCATTTTATGCTGTGCTAAAGCTATCATAATCCTCAAATAATATATACTAAGTATGCTTCTTCACACAGAGATATGCTAGGTGTTAGTAAGTAAAATTAAATAGATGAAATTTTCTAATATGACTTTTAAAATCTAATTTATAACTGCTGATTTATATATTCTCATTCACTGAAAATTCCAACTAATAATCATCATAAGCATTTTAGATTTGAGCAAATGCAAGCATATGTCCTCAGCTACATTTAAGGGAAAATGTTAAATTACATTTCTAATGCAGAAATGTATTTTTATTTCTAAAAATAAGCATAGACTTAGTTTTCTTTTTTGGATGACTAGTTACAGATAAATGCATAAGTGGCTATAATAGGGTATTTGGGTGTGGCAAGCATCTGAATACAAAACGAAAGAGAAAAAATCTTCAAGTTCATCCCTTCCTCCTAATGCCTTTTTTTTTGTTTGTTTTTGTGAGGCAGTTGGGGTTAAGTGAATTGTCCAGGGTCACACAGCTAGGACGTATTAAATGTCTGAGGTCACATTTGAACTAAGGTCTTCTTGACTTCAGAGCTGGTGCTGTATTCACTTCACCACCTAGCTTCCTTTCTCCTAAGGACTGGCAGAGACGTTACTCATCAATCAAAGATTAGGGCCTGCTGTTTTTCTATCAAGTTAGAATTTGATCCTGCCACCCTCTCTAGTTGCTACTACTAACATAAGAGAAACATACAACTCAATAAAAAATATAAAATGAGTGTCCTTCCTTTTAAAAGATATCCTGATGAAAGATAGAAAGTGGTAGTTGTGTTTACTATTATTTTTGTCAAGATTAGTATTTTTTTCTTTTGTAACTAATAGCTTTGAAGTGTTCTAGTATGATTTCCAATTCCAAATAAACCTAGGGAAGTGAAATCAGAGAGAAGCAAATCATTTTGATCACTTCTCTGGTAATAAGTATATGGACATAGGTACTAAGTACTTCTAATGCAAATTTGCAAAGAGATGTTGAAGCCAAGAGAATTCTGGATATAAATGTGGTTTGGTAGAATGGAATTAGCTCCTCCTCAAAGACAGAGAGAACAATCCCATCTATATATATTGAGTGCACACATTATCCATGGTGTGTAGAAAAATGAATTCAAAGGATAGCAGATCACATATCTTTTCAAAATTGTCTCCTCAAATATTCCCATTTTTATAGAAAGGGATTATCTACTTAACTGTTTAGTTGAAATATCATTGTCTCTGTTTAGTGAAAATGTCATTTCCAGTGACCTACTCTTGTGCAACTATGCTAACCTCATATTTAGTCTGGAGTCTGACTAAAATCCTTAATTAGTAATAAGGCTAGATGGTATAATAAAGCCAGAGAATGGTAGCTAAAGGATTCCACACAATTTCCAATCAGGATGCCAGCCTTTATTTCTCCTATTTTCTTCATGTTATTACTCTTTCCTAGTTCTCCTTTGACCACCATCTTGTTCTGCTTAGTAATATCCATCTCCATACTTTAAGCAAAGACATTCCTTTCTTGTTTTTACATTTTTCTCAATTCTCTCTATTTGCATTTTCCAGTTAAGGCAATAATAGAGTGAAAAGGAAAAAAAAGAAAAAAAGAAAAAAACAACAAATTTGTTAAAACTTTTATTTTGATGATCCTATAAACATATTAAATTTGCAAAAATGAATATTAGTTCATTTAAAAGGAAATAAGTATGAAATAACACAAATATGACAAGACCTATAACTGGTAATAATACTAAATCCATAAAATGAATCTCATAAAATTCCCGGAGTATATGGTAATCTGTATACAAATTGTAAAAATAAAAATTGTGCTTAAATATCATATTCACATTACTATATGGGAATAAAAATTACGACTGGTTATTATTGCTTTGGAATCAACATTTTTTAACTTAAGGAAGCTTCAATGGGAATTTTATTTAATCTTATTTGAAAATTTTCATATCTTGTAAAATTTCACTAGAATCATTCACTTTTACATTCTTCAAGTCCCAGCATCTAGGAATGGAACTTTTCTGCTAGAGTTACATAGTGGGATATTTTTTTGAGTATGCCCCATTTCAATGTAATATATTAAATTGTAAGCCCTTTAAAAAATACAGGTGATATTTTTCATTCTTATATTACCAGACTTAGACTTAGGCACAGCATCTTTCACATAGTTAAAATTTAAATGTTTGGCAAATTGGAAGTCTAATTCATTGTTCATGAACACATGCAGCCTATATAGTTTTGTTATTAATAATGAACTTTAGCAATAATGAATACTGAAACCTTTCCAAATTCTTGTGGCACTTTTCCTGAAACGTGCAAAAATATATTTTTCCACACTGATGTAATCAAATGTTTGAGAATAATTTATGCACCAAGAAAAGTTCTCTGCATATGTGTATTTCTGCACAAACTAATTAGTGAAAGAACAAATGTTTACTTTGTTCCTTACACGGTGTTACATAAATGCCCGGAAGCACATAATAAAACATAGTCATAACTCTTGCTTCCATTGGACACAGATCAGGCTCAGAAGAAGGAAGAATGTTTTATTAAAGTGAGTAATTGTCTGGAGAATACAATCTAAGTAAAAAAGACATTGACCAATAACCGAGAGATCAAGGTGTGACCATTGTTTAAAATAGCAAAAAGACTTACTTTGCAATTCCTCCAATTCTGCAGCACAGCATCATGCTGGCTTTTTATTAAAATTGTGCCATATCACTGATTCAGCTGGTATGATATGCCTCTGGATTACTTTTTGCTATAGTCAGTTGTTCTCTATCTTATATTTGCACAGATTTTTTTTTTTAAATAGTCTTCTATTGGTATTGCATTTGAATTATCTGGGAATATTTGCATGACATGGGTATATTTAAAACCAATCAAAATAGTAATAATTTCTGCTTCTTGGGCCACATTGTTTGCCTTAGGGCATTAAGTCACACTTTCTGATAAGCAACCATTCTCAAAATAATGTCTATTCATTAGTTTCAATAGGATCTAGGCTTCAATAATCCTCAAATGCCATAGTAATTCCCAAAAGTGTCCAGAAGTCAGACCTGAAGACAGAACTGAAACATAAATTATGATTTTTGAGTGATAAAGGTGGGAACTGGAAATCAAAATATTAAAAAAGTAAGAAATTAAAATAGTATATCTCATTATTGAAGCCCCTAAACAGATCAAGATCAATTTATTAAATTCTTTGTACCAAACACTTATCACACTTCTGTTATGTTCACGGTTCTGTATGTACTTAGTGCTAATGATAAAAAAAAAAATGACAAGATGCCTTCCTGCTAAAACTATATTATAAAGCAGTGGTCATCAAAACCATTTGGTACTGGCTAAGAAATAGAGTAGTGGATCAGTGGAATAGGTTAGGTTCACAGGACAAAATACTCAATGACAATAGTAATTTAGTGTTTGATAAACCCGAAGACCCCAGTTTTGGGGGTCTTTTTTTGGGATAAAAACTCACTATTTGACAAAAACTGCTGGGAAAATTGGAAACTAGTATGGAAGAAACTAGGCATTGACCCATACCTAACACCATATACCAAGATAAGGTCAAAATGGATTCATGATCTAGGCATAAAGAATGATATTATAAGCAAATTAGAACAATGTAGGATGGCCTACCTCTCAGACCTATGGGGGGAAGGAATTTGTGACCAAAGAAGAACTAGAGATCATCATTAATCACAAAATAGATAAGTTTGACTATATCAAGTTAAAAAGTTTTTGTACAAACAAAATGAATGCAGACAAGATTAGAAGGGTAGCAGTAAACTGGGAAAATATTTTTACATTCAAAGATTCTGATAAAGGCCTCATTTCTAAAATATATAGAGAATTGACTCAAATATATAAGAATTCAAGCCATTCTCCAATTGATAAATGGTCAAAAGATATGAACAGACAATTTTCAGATGAAGAAATTGAAACTATTTCTGGTCACATGAAAAGGTGCTCCAAGTCACTATTGATCAGAGAAATGCAAATTAAGACAACTCTGAGATACCCCTACACACCTGTCAGATTGGCTAAAATGACAGGAAAAGATAATGATGAATGTTGGAGGGAATATGGGAAAACTGGGACACTGATACATTATTGGTGGAACTGTGAACAAATCCAACCATTCTGGCGAGCAATCTGGAACTATGCTCAAAAAGTTATCAAACTGTGCATACCCTTTGATCCAGAAGTGTTTCTACTGGGCCTATATCCCAAAGAAATCTTAAAGGAAGGAAAGGGCCCCACATGTGCAAAAATGTTTGTGGCAGCCCTTTTTGTAGTGGCAAGAAACTGGAAACTGAATGGATGCCCATCAATTGGAGAATGGCTGAATAAATTATGGTATATGAATGTTATGGAATATTGTTCTGTAAGAAATGTCCAGCAGGATGATTTCAGAGAGGCCTGGAGAGACTTGCATGAATTGATGCTGAGTGAAATCAGCAGAACCAGGAGAACATTATACACAGCAACAAGACTATATGATGATCAATTCTGATGGACATGGTTCTTTTCAGCAATGATGTGATTCAAACCAGTTCCTATTTGAAGATAGTCATATACATCCAGAGAGAGGCCTGAGGGAACTGTGAACCACAACACAGCATTTTAACACTTTCTGTGAATATTTCCATGCATTTTGTTTTCCTTCTCAGGTTGTTTTGTTTTTTGTCTTTCTTTCTAGATCTGATGTTTCTTGTGCAGTAAGATAACTGTATAGATATGTATGCATATATTGGATTTGTCATATAATTTAATATATTTAGCATGTATTATATTACCTGTCATCTAGGGGTGGGGGGTGAGAGGAAGGAGGGGAAAAGCTTGGAACAAAAAAAAAAGTTTTGCAAAGGTCAATGTAGAAAAATCACTCATATGTTTTGTAAATAAAAAGCTTTTAATAAAAAAAAAATAAGATGCCTTCCTGTCCTTCAGGGAACTTAACCTAATAGATTAAAGTGGCCATCACAAATTTCTGCTGCTAATTGAGAGAGTGAATTTGAAGTAGTGTACCAGAAGCTGACCTAGTCTTATCAATTTTGTATCTATAATATCTCACATCAGTGTGCTCTAATCGCTACCATCTTTATAATCCAGAATTTCACTATCGGCCTCTATTTTAACCCCATTTATTCTCCCCTCTACTATCACAGTAACTTCTTTTTCAGTTCCTTCCCTACTATCATGACTGAATTCCAACTTTTGTACCACTTCCAAACAAATTCATCTTTTTATCTACAAATCTGACCACACTCTTCTTCCATCTGCAATATTTTAGTGACTCATTATCTTGACTTAAGTTCTGAAGTTCAGTCTTAAAATTCAGCCTTCTTCTTGTATTGGCGTAGTAGGATCTCCACAGCCTGGTATTTTTCCAAAATAGTTTCATAATTCCTCCCTACATGCATATTTATATTTTAGTCAACTTGAGTTTTTCTTTCTCCAGAACATAATTTGCTTTTTTTTTTTTCAGCTTTTCTTCTTTTCCTTATTCTATGCTATATCCTTGAAATGTCATCATTTCTTCCTTTCACCTGATTAATTCCTACTCAACTGTTCTGACTAACCCTAACACAGGTCAATCCAATGGTTCAGGCTCAGGTTTAGAGTTCAATGAGACACTTATGGGCCATAAAATAATTTTAACAAGGTATAGTTTGCTCAACCATAAAAAGGATCAATAAGATCAATGTTGATTCATGTGAATGTTTTCCCTTTGCCCCCTCATTCACTATAATATAACCAGGTCACAAAGATATTGAATGCCCTAAAACAGAGAATTCTGCCAATCATAGATAAGTCATCTCCTTGTAGGATGGACTTTATATGCCTCAGTTGGCCAGGAAGCCACCCCAATGATTCCAACACTAATCCTCAAGAAAAATTTAATCCCCCAACTGGCCTCCTTGCCTCCTTAAAGAGAAACCGGCCAAATTTATTTTAAACAATTATAACTCAAATGTCACCTTCCCCAGGACATCTTTGCTAATTCTACTTGTTGGTAATAAATACACAGAGCTTTGTTTTATATTTCTTTGATGTACTTAATATGAATTACTGGGCATTGAAATACCTGTGTATATCTACAAGATTAGAATCTTAATGAAATTAGTCTTTCTCTACAATTTGTTTTTCCTATCACATTATCTTAGTGCTTTGCAAGCAGTAGGCACTTAATAAATATTCATTTAAATAATGCATTAAATGAACACATTGAAAATAAGAGATTAAATAACTGGACAAGAGATTTGGGGGATTCTCAGAATGTAATTATTTGAGCTCAGCTAGTCTAATCTATACATGATAAGTGTCTGCTTAAAGACTCTCAATGAGAAGAAACACCCTGTCTCCCAAGAGTGCCCATTCTATCTAAAGATAATTCAAGCTGTCACTGACACTTAGAGAATCTTATTGTGATACCAGCATTCTACAAATTCTTTTGAAGTTCACCTTATCCAAATTTATCACCTAATATGATATCTCCCAACCTGCAATTCATTTCCCTTCCTCTATCAAGGCTTCATTAGTTGGTTATATTACTCTTTTCCATCATGTTTCTGCAGCTATCTCCTCCTGATACTTCCATTAGCATATAGGGCCTTCTCATCCTGAAATATTCAACTACCCTTCAGTTTTCTCAACATGGAATATCTCTTGAAGGGGCCTTTCTCTCTTCCCATTGGTAAGTTCCTCCTGGGCCACTATTTTGTGGTGGGATCCAGGATGTTATTCATTCCCTACTAAACATGTTTCTGCTTCTGAACTTCAAAAAATGTGTTATACCATGGTGCCTTCATAATCTTACTTCCTGTTTATCTCTTGTTTTTGTGAAATTATTTTGTCTAGTCAAAGCCTCTTATTATTTGATTTCTCCCTGTTTTATTCTTCCTAAATTTATTCATTGTTCATTGTTCGCACTCTGATTTCCACTTCTCAGTTTTCCTCTGGGCTTTCACCTCTTCTCTTCTTTCACTTGGTTCCCTTTCTCTTGAATTCTGTATCCCTTATTGTATCATGATTTAGGCCTTGCCTATACTGAAATTTATTCATTTCTGAATAGAGTTGAACAAATTCATGTAACTATGCTTATTTGACAAAGTTCACTATAAATTTCATGCGCTCTAATCCTAACTGGGGCTGAAATATAGCAAAATATTCCTTTTATTTCTCACTTATTGATTTTATACCCTACACCTCAATCAACTGTTCTTTTTTTCTTTTCTCCTCATAACTTCTGCATTATCCTTTTTCCTTTAACCTCACAGTAGAGCAACTCAGTTTCAATCTTTTTACTCAGAAAATAAATGTCATTTGTTGCAATCTTCTCCCCCATCCCTTCAACTTTTCACAATTCTTTGACATTATCTTTCACATTTTTTGATTAATGTTTATTTTCCAAACATATGCATAAATAATTTTCAGCATTCACCTTTGCAAAACCTTGTATTCCAAATTTTTTTCTTCCCTTTCACCCATTCTCTCCCCTAGATGGAAAGTAATCCAATAAGTTAAGCATGTGCAGTTCTTCTATATATTTTCCACAGTTAAAATGCTGCACAAGAAAAATCAAATCAAAAAAGAAAAAAAATGAGAAAGAAAACAAAATGCAAGCAAACAACAAAAAAGGTGAAATACTATGTTGTGATGCACACTCAGTCCCCACAGTCCTCTTTCTGGGTGCAGATGGTTCTTTTCATCACAAAATCATTGGAACTGAACTGAATCATCTCACTATTGAAAAGAACCTGTCAGAATTGATCATCATATAATCTTGCTGTTGTTGTCTATAATGATAACCTATTTGTGCTCATTTTACTTGGTATCAGTTCATGTAAGTCTCTCCAGACCTCTTTGAAATCATTATGCTGATCATTTCTTATAGAATGATAATATTCCATAACATTTATGTACCATAAATTTTCAGCTATTCTTCAAATGATGGGCAGCTACTGTTTCCAAATTCTTGGACTGCTACAAATATTTTTTACACATGTGGATCCTTTTCCCTTTTTTTATGATTTTTTTGGGATACAGATCCAGTAGAGACACTGTTGAATAAAAGGTTATACACGGTTTGATAACTCTTTGGGCATAGTTTCAAATTACTCTCCAGAATGGTAGGATCAGTTCAAACTCCACCAGTCATGCATTAGTATCCCAGTTTTCCCACATCCCCTCCAACATTCATCATTATTTTTTCTGTCATTTTAACCAATATGAGAGTTGTGTAGTGAGTTGTCTTAATCTTCATTTCTCTGATCAATAATGATTTAGAGCATTTTTTCAAATGACTATAAATGTTTTTAATTTCTTCATCTGAAAATTTTCTGTTCATATCCTTTGACCACTTATCAATTGGGGAATGGCTTGAATTCTTATAACTTTGAGTCATTTCTCTATATATTTTAGAAAGGAGGTCTTTATCAGAAACCTTGATTATCATTTTTTTTCTCAGTTTATTGCATCCTTTCTAATCTTGTCTGTGTTGGCTTTGTTGTACAAAACCTTTTTAATTTAATGTAATCTTTCACTCTCTACTATTCTAATCTCCTCACTGTGCCCTCCCATCTTTTCCATAAAATTATATTTATAATCATATTCTCCTCTTACATCAATTTTACCCATTTATTTGGTTTTCTTGCTATTAACATGCTTACTCAATAGTTTATTCTTTCATATGCATTTTACTACTTTAATCTAATGACATAAAATAGCATTGATATTCTGATTGGTATATAATGGTCACAATCTTGGCCTTATCTTTGGTTTTCACTCTCTCCCATTCTTCATATCTGGTCCATTAACAAGGGCCTGTCATTTCCAAGTGCACATCTCTTATATCTGATCCTCCTCTCACTATTTAATTAGACATAGCCATAATTCATAGATATATCATCTCTTATCTACATAGATTCAGTTGTCTGATCATTCTGTTGCCCTTCTGGAATACTCCACATTATCTCCAACTTTTGTAACCTAAGATTGTACAGAGAATACACAGAACTTCCCTACTGCTTCTTCCTGACTATAAGATCCTAGATCTATGCTTGAGTTCCTTTGGATGATGAATCATTCCTTTTATTACCCATTGAGTAGGAAGAGTTAAATTCAGTTGATCTTTAAGAAGAGAGTGAGTCCATCAATGACTGTCTTCTTTCTATTCTCCAATTAGCATCATATATCTCTGGGATTTGACTTTCCATTTCCAGGCTACCATGTAGCCATAAATACATGATAACTGATGCATGAGTGTTACCTAGATAAGTCTGAGAATGAATCTCAGAGTCTTATCTATTTCTGCTGTTTTATAATTCTTTTCTCAGCAAAAGAGACCAAACATTAATCTTGGAATGAATAAACCACTTCGTTTTTGTCTCTTTCAGCTCAATGGTTAGCTCAACCTCCTTAAGCATTGAGTCACCATACATCCTGAGTTAGCACACATTATTATCCTGAAGCAGGCAAGGAAGTTCTTTATATTCTCTGTGCAAACCCTGGATATACTTAAAAACACCAGGATGTCAATGTCTAAGCATGGTATTCCACATATGATATGACTAGGGAAGAATTTGATAATTTTTATTTCCTTTCAGTTCAGTTGGGCTATGTAAATATAGCAGTTTTCCCCACTCAGAAACACATATCTACTTTTCCTTCTGCTTAAATTCTATTTAAAAGCAATACAAAATAACAGCTGATTTTTTACATGTAGTTTGTTACCCAATCTGAAAACCGTCTTTAGCAGCAAGAATCCCAACTTGATAATGAGAGAAACATCATATTGGTCCTCAAAAGAGGACCAAATTCCAATAATGGATCTATGTTCTCAGAGATATGTTTATTCTATAAGTTGAAATGACAAGTCCTAAATGTTTTTTTTTATTTTTTTCACACTAATAAATTTTGTATTTTACAAATTTAAAAATTCTTATTTTAGACAGATTCTTGAATTTGGTGGTTTCTTAGCCATCAACTCTACTTTTGTGCCCATTTCATTTCCTGAAGGCTTTCCAGAATCACCACCTTTACTTATATATAGTTCTATTAGCTGTCCCAATTCAAATTTGGGCTTCCTGAGCACCTTGACTTTTCAAACAAATATATCATGTGGAGAAGGTAAATGGATTGGTAAGCCTTTTTAATGTTTTTTTTTTTTCCAGTGTTGTCTGGAATTAATTTATTGACTCCTTTCAAGTCATTTGTCTGCATCTCTCAGGTTAAGTAGCCATTGGTAGTTTTGACATAAACATGGGGTTCAATCACTCTGCCACTTTCTGACCATTGAGCATATCTTGTCCTGGGTAATATACATTCCATGTAAATGAATCAAACAATTTTTATCCTGAACATCTTCAGTAATTAAGTTGAACTTATAAAAAGTGAACTCATTTTGCAGATCAGCAAGGTTCACTTAAAAAACTCGACCTTTGAGACCATCAGAGGCAATTTTTGTTCCTTGAGTCCTTGTAATTGGTGTTTTGCCAGTATTGCAAATGTTGAACATAGTTGCTGCTTTTACCAATTCTTCCAAAATGGATCAATCACTTTCTTCTTGGCTCTTTTGTTGTTTTTGGTGAGTTGTTTAAACTTGCTCACTGCCATAACCTTCTCTGAAAACCAAAAACCTGAATTGTTTTTTCATTCTGTGAATTAGCATGTATAACTTCTATAAAGTCTTCATAGATGATTAGTGTTACAATGAGGAAGATATAGATTAAAAGTATTCTAGCAGGACTATACAAGAAAGCCTATTTCTATAAGACATCATCTAAAATGGAATAAGCATGAGTTATATTTTTATTATATTTATTTATATTTTGTAGTGATTTAAAATTATAAATATATACATATATAACACATAAACACATGTGTTTATGTATATATACATATATGTATGTATGTGAATACATAGCATATGTGTATATATGTATGTGTATATGTGTATATATACACACACATACATGCACACACACACATATAGACTTAAGCACCTGCATTATTCCAATACCCTGGTCATGGATCTGACAGCCTCAAACCTCTCCTCAGTCCAATCTGTTCTCTGTTCAGCCAAAAAAAAAAAGTAATCTTGCTAAAGAAAAGTTTTAATCATATTACCCCCAGCTACTCAATAAATCCCAGTGGCTCCCTATTTATTGTCTTTAGGGTCAAATACAAATGCTCTGTTTGGAATTCAAAACCCTACCTTTTTCAGTCTACTTATATCTTACTTCCCAAAATTGAAAGTAGTGATCAACTTTCATAGAAGCAAACATTAATAGTCACAAGGGGCTTAGAAAGTTGTTGCTATGAGGTTCCCATACCTAAAATGAAATTTTATAAGACACAGGACAAATATCATTTTCAATAGAGAAGGTATTACTATTTAATATTTTTTAAATTAAAATTTAGCTGGAAAACATTACCCAAATATTTATGTATTTGTGTATATGTGTGTGTAGTATGTACATATATATAGACAGAAAGAGTGCTAAATTTTCTAAAGGAAAACAATTATTTTTGAAACTGCAACCTGAGAGAAACAAACCATTAAAGAAACTAGTCTTTGAATTACCTCTCTCCACAAATGGGAATGATGCTTGGTTTCTTGACAGGGAATTTGGTAAAAATATGCTCAGAAAATGCCAGGGCCAATGAAATCTGGACTGCCTCAGGCTTAAAAGATAGAAGATTTAAGAGAGAGATAGTTATGAACCCTGAAAATCATATTAACTTTTAAACTTTGTTTTCTTAAAGTGTGACCATTTTTTATTTTTATTTTTTCTTCTATCATAGATATACTTGGTGACATTTTATATTTTCTTGTTATTTTCTGCTATAGGAATATGATTTTATTTCAGTCCTCTTTATCATACCCAGAGGAAAGAGACAAAATTGCAAAATATTCAAAGAAAGGTGGACCCCTTAATTAAAAGCAGATTATGCAGTATATTGTCATATTATAGTGGGGAAAATCTGTTGATCTTATCCAAACTGTGGTATAATGTTAGCAGTTAGTTTGGCATCAAAGAACATGAGTTTGTATTCTGAACCTCAGCCCTGTTAATCACTTGCCTAATCTGAAGTTCATGTTCTTCATTGGTAGAATAGAGTTGATCTAGTCAAGGCTTTTTCACCTGAGTTCCACTAATAAACTTATCTCTGTACTTAAATCTTAAAATATACTATTGCAATCTATGAGCAAAGCAGAATTGCAGTAGCTCAAAAGAAACATGAGATATACAAATTAAGAGACATCTTCACTTCAAATGTATATGTAGATTATTTGTGCCTGACCATTGGGGTGGAGCCTTCTGAACTCATTTTGGTCTGATCAACCAGCTGGACATGCTGTACATTAACCCCAGAATAATGATGCTATTTTGGTCCTCTTTGAAAATAAAAGACAGCAACCAACCAAGCATCAATCAATATCCTTATTTTTAATAACCAGAAACTTATCATTTCTTCTGGTGAATTTTAAAAGCAAAATGAAAGAAATATAAAACAAAATAAAACAAAAAGTTCTGAAGAGTTTCAATGGTTTCACCATAGTCAATGAACAAAGCAGTTTGTAATTCCTAAAAGAGGACTTAGATAATGTCTAAAATTCCTTCTAGATCTAGGACTTTGAACTTATGTTTAAAAAACATAAAGCAAAAGTACTTCCTTTTTTATGTACAACTTCCATCTGTACCTTTTGTAATAAGTAAGTTTTTATAAGAATCAGAATATGAATTGCAGAAAACTAATTAGCTTATAGGGCAAAAGAAGAGAGTTACTGTTTCCTATTCAGCCATTCATTTTCATTTAATAGTTCCTTCATTATTCATCCATTCATTTGTCAGGCACTGTGTTAGAATCTAGAGAATATGCAAAGATTATCCAAAAAAAGTGGGATGCTCTGATCTTTTCTGAAACTTGCCAAATATTAAATATCTAATTCTATATTAGTAGAAGACCCAGTGAAATAAATCTATATATTTTCTAAACTATTTTAGCACTTATGTTACACTTTGTTAATATATGTGAATGCATAGTTACTACATAGAAGTAGTCATTATATAAAAAGTTATAAGTTTACTGACAATTGATCTTTAGGTAAATAATCAAATAGAGTATCAGTTAAGTACTGAAAATATATTATGCCCAGTATTGTGTTGGGGATATAAATACAAGCAACTAAGAGAATACCTTAATGAGATTAAATTCTAATAGAGATGAAAACAAATTCAGTGGTTCTGGAAAGAGAGTTTGGGGTGAGAGGGGCAGAAAAAGGATACAATACTGTGGGAGAAGAGAAAAAAAGTCATCTGAAAAGAGTCCAATGAAAAGTTAGATGAAGGACATCTATTATTATTCCTAAAATGATGGCTCTAAGGATTAAATCCCCATTCAGGAGAAGAGGTCCTCAGAGTGAAAGTCTAATAAAAATAATACATGGTTTAACATTATTGGCCTAAAATATTGCCTCAGCTTAATCAAAAATTTAGCAGGTATTTACTAAGTACTTGCTGTATGCTAGATACTGTACCAAACAATGGCGATAGAAGTTCAAGAAATGAATTGATACTCATTCCAAAGGATCTTCTTCTCTTTGGGGGGAAGATAACATTTATCCCCATCCCATGGTTCTTAAAGGTTATATTAGAGAAGCATAAGCTCTTGAAGCTGCTACCAAGCTGAAAGAGTTGGTTCCAGTGACAGACAATATGCTTCTTGTCCAAGGACCAGTCTAGTTTATTATCAAGTAGGGTTCAGGGCATAGCAACTTTCAGAAATCTCTATGTTCATACAAAACTATAATTTGTATCAGTGAATGTAATATCCACACAATTTCTTGACTATGGAGTGAAATCATAAGCTTAAAGATGGAAGGGACTTCAGAGGGATCTAGTTTACCTCCCTTCTCATTCTACAAATGGAAAAACTGAGCAAAAACTTAGGAAGGTTAAAGTATTTGCAAATTTATAGATTTCAAAATACCTGGAATGACTTATGTGAACTGATACTGAGTGAAGTGAACAAAAACAAGAGAATATTGTATACAAAAACATTAACAACTGTCATGATCACACGGTCACTGACTTAGTGCTTCTTAGCAATACAATGATGACAGATAATTTCAAAAGACTCATGTTGGAAAGTGCTGTCCACATCCAGAGAAAGATCTGATGAAGACTGCATGAAAATTGAGGCATACAATTTTTAGTTTGTTTTTTTATTTAATTATTTCATGCTTTTTTGTTGTTGTTCTGTTTGTTCTTTCATGATGACTTATTTGGAAATATGTTTAACATTATTGTGCACATAGACTATATATCAGATTGCTTGCCATCTTGGAGAGGGGGCGAGGGTAGGAGGAAGGGAGAAAAAAAAACTTGGAACTGAAAATTTTTTAAAAATGGATGTTGAAAATTGTCTTTACATGTAATTGGGAAAAAATACTATTAAAATCCCGTCTTCTGGCTCCAAAGATGGTGCTTTTTTTCCATACTGTGTCGTGGAACAGAGTTGAAAGAGTAGAATTACTGGCTGAACAGCATTGCTTGTCTTTATTTAGCAATTCTTCTGGTTGCTAGCTTGTTTTTTGCTGTAGAAGGTCAAGAATTGGCCAGGAAGATATCACCAATAGCTATCTAATTTTGCTCACCACACAGAATATTTCTGGTAATGATCATGTTG
This sequence comes from Myrmecobius fasciatus, assembly GCA_023553655.1. Lineage (NCBI taxonomy): Eukaryota > Metazoa > Chordata > Mammalia > Dasyuromorphia > Myrmecobiidae > Myrmecobius > Myrmecobius fasciatus. The sequence continues at coordinate 410,276 of JAJPUD010001320.1, forward strand.
TAGGGTACCTTTCTCTACTATCACCCAACTTACAGCAAGATGTACACTTTGGGACACTGTTTATGTACTCAATCTTTGTAATGCACAACATGGGAATAGTTAGAGAGCAGGGTCCGTTAAGTGTAGCCCAGAAATGACTGTGTATAAGTCGCTGTAGTAAATCATATCTCACCTGCTTTTTTATTTTTTGTAATTCACACAGTCTTTTGTGTTTTGCTGATCAAACAAGGACTAATGAAATGCCATGATATTTTTTAAATTGCTTTTCTTGGTCCTGCGCTTTTTATATTCCATTGAGGAAACATAGGTACTAATCATTAATTTCAGTTGTTGGTAGTTGAAAATAATATTGCCTTTCCTCAGTCCCTCCCTTAAAAGTGTTTATGCTCTAAATAAAATGAGTAATAAAATTGAAAATGCAATTTTAATAATTTTTTTAAAAAGGTATCAGAGTTCTTACAGAAGACTTTTCAAATGTTAATGGGAATCATTTTATTGGGTAAACTGCATTTCTAAATCTGCTGAGGGTGTTAAAAGATATTTCAGCCTAACTCTTGTAATTACTGAGAGATAAACAATTAGTATTCATTCCATTTTCAGCTAGACCTGATTTTGATCCAAGAAGTAAATTGAAAGTAATTTGATCATCCACTTACTCAAATAACTGTTAAACAAAATTTAAAACATTTATAAAGACATGGAATATAACTATTCTTTAACAACAGTTCCTGATGAGATCTGGAAAGCTTTAAATTTGGGAAACTCAGTGGAGGATTTCCTACAGTTTAAAATACTTCATTTGTGAAATATCATATAATTCTATCAAGCACTTAGCATGACGTAGTAGAATTGATGTATTCATCTATCCAACAATGTAAAACTTCTAGTATGCAGAGACTAAGCAGAGATGATTCTTACCCTCCAGAAATTTATTCTCTATATTACAATTAGAAAATATTATGATATTGTACAACAAATTTTGACATTGGCTAGGGAAGAGACATACCCAAAATAGTTAAATGCTTTGGTTTATTTAGATTCATAAACTACATAAGAATAGGACCATATCCAAGAATGGAAGGCAACTAATACTTTCCATATTAATTTTTGTGAAATCATTTGAATATCATCAGTAACATTCTAATGTGAAGATTGCACTTCCCCATACCTCTAATTATTATTTTTATATTCTTTTTAAATAGTATTTAATTTTTGCAAATACATGCAAAGACAATTTCATCATTCACCTTTGCAAAACTTTGTGTTCCAGAATTTTTTTCCTCTCTTCCCCTTCCAATGTCCCCAAAATACCAGGCAGTCTGATATAAGTTAAATATGTGTAATTATTCTAAATATATTTCCATATTCATCATGCATGCAAGAAAAATCAGATCAAAAGGGAAAAATAACATGAAAAAGAAAATAAAAGCAAGCAAACAAACAACAATCAAAAAAAGATGAAAATATTATACTCTGAGACACATTCAGTTTCCATAGTCCTCTCTATGGATGCAGACAGCACTTCCCATCATAAATCTGCCTTGAGTCTCTTCATTGTTGAAAAGAGCCAAGTCTTACAGCACAATTGTTCACCTGTTTCCCAACTGATGAACATCACCTCAATTTCCATTTCTTTGCCACCATAAAAAGAACTGCTATAAATATTTTATACATATAAATCCTTTTAAAACATCTTTTAATGAATATGTATAGTTAATGAAAATAAATTTCCTTATTTTGCATATCCAAAAATGTTTCTCATTTTGTATCTAGAGTTCTTACCTTTCTTTTAATTTTTAAAAATTTATTTTTAATATGCATTGCTTTATGAACCATGTTAGGAGAAAAAAATCAGAGCAAAAGGGAAAAAAACAGGGGAGAGAAAAAAATAGAAAAGAAATGAATTTAACATGTATTGATTTACATTCAATTTTTTGGATGCAGTGGCATTTTCTGTCCAAAATCTTTTGGGATGGCTTTGAATCAATGAAACACTGAGAAGAACCATATCTTTCATAGTTGATCATCATGTGCTCTTGCTATTATTGTGTATAATATATTCCTGGTTCTGCTTGTTTTGCTCAGCATCAGGTCATGTAAAACTTTCTAGGCCCTTCTAAAATCAGTTTGTACAACATTTTTATAGAACAATAATATTCTATTACATTCATGTACCATAACTTAATTGGTTAGACATTCCCCAGTTGATGGTCATCTATTCATTTTTCCAATTCTTTGATATCACAAAAAGAGCTGCTGCAAACATTTTTGCATATGTGGGTCTTTTTCCCTGCTTCATGATTTCCTTGGAATAAAGACCCCGTTGTGGCACTGCCCAGTCAAAGGATATGCTCAGTTTTATAGCCCTTGGGCATAGCTCCAGATTATTCTCCAGATTTTCACAGCTCCACCCACAATGCATGTGTCCCAGTTTTCCTTCATCCATTGCAACATTTATCATTATATTTTCCTGTCATTTCAGCCATTTTGACAGGTGCATTTCTCTAATTAATAGTGATTTAGAGCATGTTTCTATATAACTATAGATGCCTTTAATTTCATCTGAAAATTATTGACTCATATCCTCTGACCATTTATTAATTGGAGAATGGCTTGTGTTCTCATAAATTTGACATAATTCTTTATATATTTTAGAAATGAGACTTTTATAAGAAACACTGGCTGTAACAGTTTTTCCAGCTTTGTACTGCCTTTTAAATCTTGGGGTTTTTTTTGTTTTTATTTGTGCAAAACCTTTTTTTTTAATATAATCATAGTTGTCCATTTTACCTTTCTTTTTCTTTTCTTATTGCTAAAGCCAACACTTCTAATACAGTGTTGAATAGTACTGGTAATAATGAACATCCTTGTTTCACCCTTGATCTTATTGGGAATAGCTTTTCTCCATTACAAATGATGCTTTAGATAGATACTGCTTATTATTTTAAGGAAAACTCCCTTTATCCCTATGCTTTCTAGAGTTTTTAATAGGAATGGGTGCTATATTTTGTCAAGAGCTTTTTCTGGATCTATTGAGATTGTCAAATGATTTCTTTTATATATTTATTTTTATAAAGCTTTTTATTTACAAAACATATGAGTGATTTTTCTACATTGACCTTTGCAAAAACTTTTTTTCCCAAGCTTTTCCCCTCCTTCCCTCCACCCCCCACCCGTAAATGATTGTCAAATGATTTCTGCTGGTTTTATTATTAATATGATTGATTATGGTAATAGTTTTCATGATATTGAACCAGCCCTGCATTCCTAGTATAAATCCTACTTGGTTATAGTGTATTATCCTGCTGGTAAATTGCTATAATCTCTTTGCTAATATTTTATTTAAAGTTTTTACATCAATATTAATTAAGGAGATTGGTTTATAATTTTCTTCCTATGTTTTGGCCCTAGCTGGTTGAGGTATCAGTCAATATTTGTGTCATAGAAAGAATTTGGCAGCACTCTTTCTTTACTTGGTTTTGCACATAGTTTATATAGTATGGGAGTTAACTGTTTAAATGTTTGATAGAATTTACATTACATAGTATTGGAGTTAAGTGGGTTTTTTTAAATGTTTTATAGAATCTACCAGCTGTGGAGATTTTTTGTTAGGGACTTCATTAATGACTTGTTCAATTTCATTTTCTAAAAGGGGACTTTTAGGTAATTTATTTCCTCTTCTATTAACATATGCAACTTATATTTTTGTAAATATTTATCCATTTTGGTTAGATTGTCAGACTTGTTGCCTTAAAGTTGTGCAAAATAGCCCTTAATTATTGCTTTAATTTCTTTTTTATTGGTGGTGAGTTCATCCCTCTCATTTTTTTATACTGGTGATTTGTTTTTTGTTTTATTTTTCCTTTCGTTTTTCTGATCAAATAAATCAAAGGTTTATTTATTTTGTTAGTTATTTCATAGAACTAAATCTTAGTTTTATTTATCAATTCAACCGTTTTCTTAGTCTCTATTTAATTAATCTCTCCTTTGAGATTCAAAGTTTCTAATTTGGTATTTAATTGGAGATTTTGTTCTTTTTCTAGCTTTTTCAGTTGTATGCCTAATTCATTGATCTCCTCTTTATTTCATTCTTGTAGCTATTTAGAGATATGAAATTTCCCCTTAGAACTGCTTTGGCTGCATCCCATAGGTTTTGGTTCGTTGTCTCATTAGTGTCATTTATTGGATGAAAACCTGGATTATTTTTGTGATTTTTTTGTTCGACCCACACATTCTTTAGAATTGGATTATTTGATTTCCAATTGATTTTTTAGTCTATCTTTCCCTGGCAAATTATTGAATACAACTTTTATTGCATTGTGGTCTGAAAAGAAAACATTTATTATTTCTGCCTTTCTGCATTTGATGGTGAGATTTTTATGCCCCAATACATGGTCAGTTATTGTATAGGTGCCAAATACTACTGAGAAACTGGTATTTCTTACTGTCCCTATTCAGTTTTCTCCAGAGGTCTATCAGATCTAGATTTTCTAGGATCCTATTAACCTCTCTAGTTTCCTTCTTGTTTATTTTGTGGTTAGATTTGTCTGATTCTGAGAGGGGAATAATTGATGTCTTCCACTAGAATAGTTTTACTATCTATTTTTTCCTATAATTGACGTAAAATCTTATTTAGGAATTTTATTGCTCTACCACTTGGTGCATACACACTTAGTATCATTACTACTTCAATACTTCATTATTTACTGTACCCTTTATATCAAGATGTAGTTTCCCTCATCTTTTTTCTTTTCTTTTCTTTTTTCCTTATTCCTTTTTTTCCCCTGAGACAAATGGGGTTAAGTGACTTGCCCAGGGTCACACTGCTAGGAAGTGTTAAGTGTCTGAGGCCAGATTTGAACTAAATTCCTCCTGACTTCAGGGCTGGTGCTCAGTTCACAGTGCCACCTGGCTGCCTCTCCCTCATCTCTTTTAATAAAATCTATTTTTAGTTTAGCTTTATCTGAGATAAGAATTGTCACCACCTCCCATTTTTTTTATTTTTACTTCCACTGAAGCATAATAATTTTTGTTCCAGCCTTTTACCTTTACTCTCTACATCATTCTTTTTCAAATATGTTTTGTAAACAACATATTGTAGGATTCTATTTTTTAATTCACTCTGCTATTTGCTTCCATTTCATGGGAGAGTTTATCCCAATCACATCCACAGATTACCAGCTCTGTATTCACTCCCCTGTATATAGTTTTATTTTCTCTTTCCACTCTGTCCTTAGAAATGTTTTTTTTTTTTTACCCACCCCACCAACTACCTTATCTTCTATCATCCCCTTCTCCACTTTTCTTACCTTTTTTCCTAATGTTTCTGTCTTCTCTTCTATCTTGTCCCTCCCTTGTCTTTTCCTCTTTCTCCTCCCACTTCTTTATAAAACTAGATAAATTTCTATAACCCAACTGAATGATTAAGTTATTCCCTCTTAGAGCCCAAATTGATGAGATCAGACTTCAGACAATGTTCATAACCCTCCCTTTTTTCCTCTTCTACTGAAATAGGTTTTTTTTAGCCTCTTGGTGTGAACTAATTGTCTCAGTCTATCTTCCCTTTCCTCTTTTTTCCAAACCTTTGTTTCACACCTTAATGTTTTTTTTTTCTTTGATGTATTTGCATCAGAGTCCATTCACAATCACAACTCCTTGTGATACCCCCCTTTGTCTGCCCCAGTGTCATATATAGTTCTCAAGAGTTACAGATAATTGTTTTTTCATCTAGGGGTATAAACAGTTTAATCTTTACATACACACACACACACACGTGTGTGTGTGTGTGTGTGTGTATGGATGTATATGTATATTTTCCCCTGTTTACCTTTCTATTATTCTCTTGAATTCTGTGTTTGTAGATTAAATTTTCTATTTAGTTCTAGTTTTTCAATAGAAATGATTCACAGTCTCTTACTTCATTGAAGCTTCATCTCCTCCCCTGAAAGATGATGCTCAATCTCACTGAGTAGTTAATTCTTGGTTGTAAACACAGGTCCTTTGCCTTCTGAATATGGTATTCTAGGTCCTTTATTGTAGAAGCTGCCAGATCTTGGGTAATCCTGACTGTTGTTCTTTGATATGTTTTGTTTTGCAACTTGCAATATTTTTTCCTTGAGATTATGGTTTTGGAGTTTTGAAATCATGTCCACTAGGGTTTTCCTTGTGGGATGTCTTTTGCAGGGTGATCAATGGATTATTTCCATTAGTATTTCCTCCTCTGTTTCTAGATTATTGGGGCAGTTTTCCTTAATGACCTCCTGTAGATTGCTATCCAGGCTCTTTTTTTTTGATCATGGCCTTCAGATTGGGTCAATAATTTTTAGAATGTGTCCTCTAGATCTATTTTCCAGGTCGTCTGTTTTTCCAATGAAGTATTTCACATTTTCTTCCATTTTTCATTCATTTTAGTTTGTTTGACCGATTCTTGCTATCTCATAGTTTCATTAGATGCCATTTGTCCTGGTCTAATTTTCATGTGTGATTTTCTTCAGTAAGTTTTCGTGTCTCTTTTTCCATTTGGTTAATTCTTCTTTTGAAGGTATCATTTTCTTCGGTGTATTTATTATTTTTACATTTGTCCAATTGCATTTTTTAAGAAGTTGTTTTCTTCAGTCAATGCTTTTCTTTCCTTTTCCAAGCTGCTGACTCTTTCTTGCATATCTGTCATTTCTTTTCACATTATTTTCTTCTACCTTTCTTATTTGCCTTTTTTAAGTCTTTTATGAATACTTCTAAAAAGCCTTTTGGGGCCTCAGACCAGTTTATATCACTCTTTGAGATTTCCTCTGTGTATATTTTGTCCTCATCTGAGTTAGTGTTTTAGTCTTCCCTGTCATCAGAATAGCCTTCTATGGCCGACGTTCTTTTCTGTTTCTTGCTCGTTTTCTTTTCTTTCCTTTAGGTATTTCCTCTTTTTTTTTTCCCCACTTTTATGGTTGAGTTCTGCTCCTGGGCTAAAGGGGGCGCTGTCCCAAACTTCCAGTGCAGCTCTGAGCCTTGGCTTTGAGCACAGCGCCCCCTTATGTCTGCAGGAGTAGCTTTGCCTGCTCTGTTCAGGAACAGCCTGTTTTCCCAGTTTCCCTTCTGAGCTGGGACTGGAGGCTGCCCCCTGCTGTGCTCCTACACTGACCCACAACAATTTTATCATATTTGAAATTTTACTTAATAAGTAACTCCTGTGTGCTCAACACTGTGATAAGCATTGAGAATGCAAAAAGAAGTGCAAGAAAGTCACTTTTCCTAAGGAACTTACTTAACATTTGAGATGATGTGTATGGTGAATAGAAGGTCTGATTTTAAGACAAGCTTTAATTTCTGCCTGAAATACATATTAGCTCTGTAACTTTGAGCAAGCCACTTAAACTCTCAGTGATCCAGTCTACCCTCTAGATTTATGAATTACACAGGAGTTTCTGACTTCTTGTATCAGTGGCAAGGACACCTACATTGGTAATTGCTTCCACAGATAAAATAACAAATGTAGACAAAAAATACTCAAAATTTCAAATGGAAAAATAAAAACCAACATAAAAGTGCATCATATCTCTCATACATAAGATTTAAAACATCTTTATTGAATTACAGAATTAATTGTTCCGTTAAAAATAAACTAAGTATGAACAATACCTGGGAAACTATTGAATCAAGTATTTGATTAATCAATAAGAGATATGCTATGGTTAGTTGAAAAAAAATAGGTCACACACTCTGAGTTTTGAATAAAAGAGTAAATCTATTATGGATCTAGTATTCCAAATAAGCCTTTGAGAAAAAAAATCAATTAGTAGAGAGGAAAATATGTTTGTTTTTTTCCTCCTACCTACTTTGAAAATAAAATAAAACAGTGAACTTCAAATGAGAGGAAAATTTGAACTTTTTATTGGCAGTATTAGTCTTGGAATAGCAGTGGCTGATAGCAGGGCAGATATTACATTTTATAGACAAACTAGACATATCAAAGAAAGTTAACTTTAAGATTAGAGGAATATACTAACTCAGACCAAAAAGAATAAGACTGTCAGAAACCAGGAGTTTTTAATATATATATATATATATATATATATATA
>JAJPUD010001320.1:423344-455720 GCA_023553655.1 Myrmecobius fasciatus
CAAATAGCCAAATGGTCATCCAAACTCTGCTTGAATATTTCTTGTAATGTGAAATTCATTATTTCCCAAGGCACTCTAATTTACTTTTGACTGACAAATTTTAAGTAGCTATTAACTATGCTGAGCTGAAATCTCTCTCATTTTTTTACTCATTTCTTTTTTTTTCTTCCATTCTTGAGTTATATCAAGTCTAATTCTTGTTCTACATGAAAACTTTTAAATATCTTAAAGAAATTGTCATTATTGTTTCATCTTTCTCTTCTGTAGGATCACTATCAAACAACTTACATATAACATGATTTTGACTATCTATGCCAACCAACTCATCCTCCTGGGGACTAGCTTTCATTTGTTACAATACTTATTAGAAAAGAAAAATGATTTAATCAGAGCAAAGTATAGTGAGATTTTGAATGCCCTTATACTAGATCTTATGAATTTGTTACTGAAATATAGGATAGCTTTGGCTTTTTTGGGCTGCCATGCCACATTTTTAACACAAGAGTAAAGAAGAAAAATTCATTTTGGTGGCGATAGGGAAAAAGTGACGAATAGAATTTGGTCACATTAAGTATGAAGCTGAAAAGATATCCACTAAATGGTATCAAAGAGAACTTTTATAATAAATACCTGAATATCTGGAGGGACCTCAGGGATGGATATGTAAATATAGATAGTATCAGAATAAAGATGACAACTATGTTAAGCCTATAATGTGGAGTTTGGCTTATTAAAAGAGAAATACCACTGGCTATTAAGGAGAAATAGAACAGATCTGTGGACCATATTCTGATAGACCATTTCCTTCTAACTATGAAAATACAATTTCTTCTTGTACAGCTTTATTTGTTTCTTTTTCTTCCTCCCTCCCTCCCTCCCCTCTTTTCCTCCTTCCTTTCTCTGATTTCAGGTATTTTAAAATATACTCATTATCAAGCCATCTTCTAAATTTATCATCACAACCTTCAGAATATTTTATTACAAATTAAAATATTTCAGTTATTCTTATTAATTCCAATTTACAATAGTTCCTCTAAGTTTAATTCTCTATATACCAGAGTTAAAATTATTTTCCTGCTTAGCTACTATAGGTAGCATGAGACCTGATCATATAAATATTTTTAAATGAAAAATGTCCATTTTGACATATTATTTTTCATATCTTGGCTTTCCTGAACAAATACATTCATATTTTATTTAACATGTTGAAAAAAAAAAAAAGTAATGAAACCAAAAAAAAAAAAAAAAAAAGACAGAGACCTCAAGCTGTTGGGCTTTGAAATTTTGGCAAAGATTTGTTCTCTTTGAAAAATTGTTGGATGTAATTTCTCCTCTAAATGAAAAATACGCCTCTTTGGCCTGATTCAGACTTCTGAAATGCTAGCTTACAGTTCCCAGAACAATGAAAGGCTGAGTTCATTCTATTGGGAAAAGTCATCCAGAATGTTGGCATGCAAGCAGAGAAAGTTCAGGTGACCCTTTTGCATGTCCAAACCTGTTATTTTAATTCTTAGAGCTCAGTCATCATCGTTTCTATTAAGTCACTATAGCAAAAGGATCCACTGTATTGATATGGAAATTGTGCACCAATAGTAAAGATACTACTCATTTCCATGTGTTTTTCAATCCAGAGTCTGGAAGAATTTCAGTGATTTTATCCATAATAACATCAGTGGATGCAAGTAAAAACACATTTTTTTTCATATATTCTCCAGTGGTTTTCAGAGTCCTTCACATGTCCATGATGACTGATTTGTATTTTCATTGTTAGCATGCCACTGGATATATTTGAATGGATCAAATGCTAGTGAAGCCAAATGAAATGTTTAAAGTACTTGTTTCTATTCTATACTCTTTCAACTCACATAAACTGCATGGCATAGTTGACATTTGAGCTGTAAGCTCAAATGGAAGAGCTTGGCCATGTTTTCTGTGGGATGAAATGTTTTCAAGCACAGCAATTAAACTGTCTTTGCAATTCAGACTACTCTAGTTGCTGACTGTCTGCTGTATGTGAGTGTGCCCTTCTGTGAGTAATGAAAATGGAGATGGTTTACAGATTAGAAGAGTAAATGGCAACAGAGAATACAGATGACATTTCTCCAGATTCTCCCCTTTTCTCCTCCCCTAAGATTCCTTAGGCAATTAATGACTCTTGAAGTGTGAACATCTTTATTACCTATGCAAAACGCCATCTGCTGGAAGCATGTTTTACAAACCCGTAGTGGTAAAAATATGAGAAAGGAGCTTTTTACTGAACCTAACACCTTGTACCATTTTTTTATCCCATATGTTGCATCTTTCTTCTTTGATCCCATGAGTCTGAATGTTGGTTACTAAATCCTTTCTTTCTGTAAGCCTAGGAGCAGGTGCAAAATTTCCAGATCAGAATTTAGACTATTTCTCCAGTCCTCCAGATTTCAGTGTTAATATATCCCACCACTTATTTTCTAGAGCCTAGAACAATTTTGAGCCTGATGATATGCTCAAGTTAACTCTTTCATGATAGAGCCTTAATAGTAAAGATTAAAGCTCCTGAAAAGATGTTATAAGAATTAAAGTTTTAAAAAATGGATATCAGATAATAGATAATCCATTGAAAATAGTTGCCAAAATCAACAGGGTAAATTCTAGCTTGCTTTTCAAATTCTGTACATCAAGATATTTAACTTTTCATTTCCTATTTTTCTTTTCTTTGTTGTTTTCTCATTTTCTATATATGTTTCTATATCTCACCCCCATGCCTTTCTGTCATTCTCATTGTTTTTGTTTTTCCTTGTAAGAAAGTAAACAACAAAAAAATAAATCTTTTTTTTCAAATCTTTCACACAGGCTAACTAGAAATTTAATTCATATAATGCCATTGTCTTCACAGTATTCTTTTTAAATTCTTTTAAAATTATTCAATATTTTCTTTTCTCCAAGTTACATGTAAAACAAATTTTAAAATTTGTTTTTTTTTTAAATTTTGAGTGCCAGATTCTCTTTCTTCCTTCCTTCCCACACCACACCTCTCTACAAGAAGGCACATGTGAAGTTATGCAAAACATTTCCATGAAAGTTATATTGTGAAAGAAAACAAACAGACAAAAAACATTAAAGAAAAATAAATTGAAGGAAAAAAGTATGTTTCAATCTTTATTGAGACACAAGCAATTCTTTCTCTGGGTATGTACAATATTTTTCATCATAAATCCTTTGAAGTTGCTTTGGATCATTATATTGCTGAGAGTAGCAAAGTCATTCATAGCTGATCACCTTACAATATTGCCATTATTTTGTACACAATACATTTCACTTTGCGTGAACTTATAGAAATCTTTCCAAGTTTTTTGGAAAGCATCCTGCTCATCATTTCTTAAAGTATAACAGTATATCCATCATAATCCCATACTACATTCAGCCATGCCCCAATTGGTGGCCATCCCCTTGATTTCCAATTCTTTGTCACCAGAAAGGAGATGCTATAAATATCTTTTTACTTATTAATCTTTTTTAAAAATCTTTTTTGGGATACATGCCTAGTGGTGGTATTGTGAGGTCAAAAGGTATGCATGGTTTCATAAATCTTTGGGCAAGTTCCAAATTGTTCTACAGAATGGTTAAATCAGTGCACAATGCATTGTTTTATTTCCCCCACATTCTCTCCAACATTTGTCATTTTCCTTTTCTGGCCTATTAGCCAATCTAATAGGTATGAAGTACCTATTACTTCAGAATTGTTTACATTTGCATTTCTCCAATCAATAGTGAGATAGAATTTTTTAAAAATATGGCTATAAATAGCTTGATAACTTTATATGAAAATTGGTCCCATCTCTGATCATTTATTGATTAAGTAATGGCTCTTTTTATTAATTTCTTTCAGTTATTTATATTTGTAAAAAAAGGAGCCTTTATGAGGAAACTTGCTTCAAAATTCTTTTCATAATTACTATTGCTAAAAGTATATTCCTCTGATTTTTTTCTCTATTCTCTCTCTTCTTTTACCCTATTCCTCCTCAAAAATGTTTAGCTTCTCTCCCAATATGTCCTCCTTTTTATTACCCTCCCCCCTTCTCATATCCTACTATCCTTCAGAATAAGATAAGTTTATACACCCAATTGAGTATGCATATTATTCCTTCTTTGAGGCAATTCTGATGAGTAAGGTTTACTCATTCCCCTTCCTTTATTCTTCCTCCCACACCCTGTAAAAACTTTTTCTTGCCTTTTTATGGCAGGTAATTTGTGCCATTCCACCTCTCCCTTTCCATTTCTCCCAGTACATTTTTCTCTCAACCCTTAAATTTATGTTTTTAGATATTATCTTTTCATAATCAACACACATCATGTGTTCTGTGTATATATACTCCTTCTAATTGCCTTTCTATATAGAAAGTTTTTGTAAGTTAAAATATTATCCTTCCATGTAGGAATGTAAATGAATTAACTTTATTATGTAACTGATGATTTCTCTTTCCTGATTTCCCCCTTATGTTTCTCCTGTGTCCTGTATTTGCAAGGCAAATTTCCTATTCATCTTTGCTCTTTTTTTTTTATCAAGAATGCTTGAAAGCTCTTTATTTCATTGACTATTCACTTTATTCCCTGAAGGATTATACTCAGTTTTGCTGGGTAGATGATTCTTGGTTTTAATCCCAGCTCCTTTCCTCTTCAGAATATCATTTATCAAGCCTTCTGATCCTTTAATGTAGAAGCTGCTAAAACTTGCGTTAGCCTGAGTGTGACTCCACCATACTTGAATTGTTGTTGTAGTTGTTTTCTGTTTGTTTGTTTGTTTCTGGGTGCTTACAATATTTTCTCAATGACCTGAAAGTTCCAGAATTTGGCAATAATATTTTGGGGAGTTTTCAACTTGGTATCTCTCTCAGGAGATGATTGATGAATTCTTTCAATTTCTATTTTACCCTCTTGTTCTAGAATATCAGGATAATTTTCATTGTTACTTTCTTGCAAGATGACATATAGACTTTTTGGTTGATCATGGCTTTCTAGTGGTCTAATAATTTTTAAATAATTTTTTCCAGATATATTTTTAGATTAGTTGTTTTTTCCAATGAGATATTTCCCATTGCTTTCTATTTTCTTCATTCTTTTGGTGTTGCTTAATTGTTTCTTGATTTCTCATAAAACTATTACCTTGCATTTATTGAATTCTAATTTTTGAGGAATTATTTTCCTTAGTGAGTTTTTGTACCTCCGTTCCCATTTGGCCAATTTTGCTTTTTAAGGAATTCTTCTCCTTTTCAGGTTTTGTATTTCCTTTTGTATCACTCTCATTTCTGTTTCCAATTTTTACTCTAATTCTCTCTCTTGATTTTCAAAATCCCTTTTAAACTCTTCCATGACCTGAGTCCAATTCTTTTTTTGCTTGCAGGCTTTGGATGTAAGAACTTTGAATTTGTTATCATCTTCTGAATATGTATTTTGATCTTTTTGTCACCATAGTAACTTTCTATAGTCAAAATCTTTTTCTGTTGTTTACTCATTTTCCTAGCCTATTATTTGACTTTTACCTTTTTGTTGAAGTAGAGCTCTGTTTCCAGGTAGAAAGTACACTATCTTCAATGCTGTAAGCATTTTGTGAAACTATTTTCAGAGATTCATCTAAATATCTATAACTTTTCAGTTCTTGCAAGGTGCTATAATCCAAATAGAATGCTATTTACTACTCTCTTGACCTGTGCTCTGGTCTGTGAAGGACCACAAGCTCTCTTTTTTGCCCTGGAACTGTGAGGAGAGTCTATGCTCTCTTGTATCTATGTGCGCTGGTGTGCTAATATTTCTCTTTGCCCTAGGACTTTGAACTAAGACTAGATCCTGAATCTGAGGTTGGGCACAGAAATAGAGCTCTGCCTCAGTGCAAGCAAAAAGACCTCTTTAATCTCCTTCTGACTAGCTGTTCTAGTCCCTTGCAATCTGTGAGCTGAGACCTCTGGAAGCTACTGTTGTTGGTGATGCTGCTGCTTCAGTATTTCCAAAGACCATTTCCTGGTTTCCTGGGGGCCAGGTCTCTGCTAAAGAAGCTTGTGTTGAATTGTACTTCACTCTCGTTCTGGTGTAAACAGATCTTTCAGGCTGACTTTCTATATTGTCTTTGTCTAGAATATTGTTTCACTCTGTCTTTTTGTGGGCTTTAATCCACAAAATTTGTTTAGAGTTATTATTTAAAAGTATTTGAAAAGATTTGGGAAAGAGCTGAGTCTCTGCCTTTACTCCACCATCTAGGGTCCACATCCATCTTCGCAGTATTCTGTCAATAACCAGATGAAATTAAATACATAAAATATAAAGTCTTAGTATTAATATTATTTTTATATTTTTCTTATTATTAGGCTTACAAACATGAACTTAGCTCACTTTCATTCACTACTACAAATACCTCAAAAGTACAGAGGTTTTGAAATACTTATCACAAGATCAAAAGAGTAAAAAACTGAATTAAATCCCAACAATATACTCAGTGAAGACTTATTTAATAGCTTATATCATTAGCAATTAAAACAATAATCAAGTATTCAAAAGGAAAAAACAGACATCTTCAAAAGATGATCAGAATGACTTAGGTAGGAAACATTACCCATTTTGAAAAGTGTATTATAGAATTAATAGCAAATGAGAAACTTCATTCAATGTAATGTTGGTAACAGAGTTCTATAGCTTCTGTATGATTCTTTAACAATTCTCATACTAGATTAACATTAATGATTCTAATTAAAAGAATATGTTGCAACAGCTCTAATTGTTGATAATGAAGCCCACATATTTATTGATGAATATTATTCCATTTATTAATATGAATGGTCATGCAGAGAAAATAAATGAAATACTTTATTATCTATAGATACTTCCAGCTATGAAATATTGTTGGGGAATATAATTACATTCTGTCATCAAAAATTTGACTTATCTTCAGAGGTATTGACTTTTTAAAAAGAATTTCTTGGTAAGAAGATAAAGTAAACAAGTATTATGTATCTAGATGATTTTTGTCATTTTTTTCAGAAGAATATTTAATTATTGATTTGTATAATATCTATGGCTTAAAATCTGGCATCTTTCTTCATCTTTCATCATTTTAATAGCTTTATAGTAACTACTGCTGCTTGCCTTTTATATCCTTTTTTTTTCCTTTTTGGTTTTCTCTAGACTTGTAAGTTCACATATTTCTTAGATTATTATCATTGAGAAGCCTGAAGATATTACTTTCATATTTAGAATAATAAAATAGAAAAATTTTTTGACATTTAAAAGTATTATGGTCTCTTTTTATCACACTTCCTACAAATTATTTACATAGTGTTTAACATGTATATTGTTTCTATGTAGCACATAATATTTATGCCAGAATATACTTAATGATAAATACATGGTTGTTGGACTTTATTTATGAATCAAATAAAACAGTCCCCATAGTTTTATGCTCACTTCTCTTTCCATTGTTCTATCTTTGACCCTGAAAGTGTCCCCAAAAGTAAAAAATTCTGATTTTTCTTCTTCTTGATACATATCATGCATATGAAAAGTAATATATACATAATAAATTTCTTTTTCTACCCTGAAATCATAAAACTCACATAAACCTTTAAATAGAGGAGAATGCATTCTAATTTAAACTCTTTAGCTATTTGTAACTGAAGGACAGTTAGTTTCCATATTACACTGAAAATATCACTGAGTGAAGAGTCAGGAGCTGTGGGTTCATGTCTGCTTGGTAGGACATGACCTTGAACTGAAATGCAGGAGTTGGATCAAAAGATCTCTAAGGTCCTTTCAAGCTTTGACATTTCTTGCTTTTGTGATACATGCATTGTTTAGATTTAATGTTTATTTGAGCATGTGTAGTAAATGGTTAAACTTTAGTCACATAATTAAATAAACCTTTTTGTTGCATTTGGAAATGGAAACTGGATATGTCAGCATTGTAAATTTGATTACTTTAGTTTTGTTTTGGGGCAATTACTTTTAAACTTCAATGCACTATAAAATTAGTAATATTCATATAATGTTATATATATATATGTATATGCATATACATATATATACCTATATCATAAATAGATAATTTAGCTAAGATAACTTTTGTTTTGTGGAAATTTTTTTATAAAGTTTTGTGGAAATTTCTTGTAAAGTTTCTAAGAACCTTTTACAGAACAATCCTCTGTCGCTGGTATTATTCTCTATATTTATCGGTTGAGGAAATTGAGGCTTTAGAAAGCAAAAATGATTTGCATACACTTACACAGTAAATGTCAAGGTTAGAACCAGCATTTTGATTTTTAACTCTAAGAATAATGCTTTTTGACTTAACACAACATTCACTGGATTCTCCCTTGCATTGCTGGTGCATTGCTGAGATTATCCCTCCCCATATACAGTGTGTTATTTCAGGGTTTTAATTTCATGTAGATGCTACATTTCAAGAGGTTTTCACTTTATCTACAACATATATCTCTATGCAAAAGTAGATAATGGAATCAGAAATAAAGGAAAGATACTAAAAAAAAAAGTTCACCATCATTTGCAATTCTTAGATTTCCAAATCAATCAGTGCCATTATTAATGAGGGACTATTTACAAGGTTAATAAAAGTAATTAGTTGTTTTTTAAATTTTTATTTTTACTTGCTTTGTAGTTTTGTATTAGTGGTCAAAACAATGTTATTTAAAACAAAAATGATTTTTTTCAGTTGTTGCTAGTATGTTTTCATGAAATTTTTAGTTTGAGATTATGGGGCTTTGGCTATTGTTTTGGTTATTGAATCATCTCAGTTCAGTCTAACTTTCTGTAACTTCATTTAGGATTTTCTTTGGCAAAAATAATGGAGCAGTTTGCCATTTCCTTCTCTAGCTCTTTTTATAGTTGAGAAACTGGGGAAAGTCTCAAATTACTTCTCCCAGTTCACGCAGCTAATGGCTAAGGCCAGCTGTGAACTCAAGTCTTCTTGACTTTAGGGCCAGTGCTCTTTCACTGAGGCATTAATCTGTTGGAGGTTAGGAGGTATTGGTGAGAAAAAGGAACAATTAACAAGGGCACTAGTAATGAGAAATGAAAATCTAGCAGACAGAGAAATAGAAAGTAAAAAAGGAGAAAAATGATGGTAAAAGAATAAGAATAAAAAGATACATGGTTAAATAAAGGGAATGGATAGAAATACCCAGGAAAGAATGGATGAAAAAGAGTAATTGAGAGAAAAAAAAATCTTTTTCTAGATAGATGCCTTTTCTTTTCCCTAGTTGTAAACTGCTACTCCTACCCAGACTTTCTGTATCCATAAAAAATCCTCCTTCTTTATACACAGAGGCTATCTTAACATGCCTTTTGGGAATTCCCATGTTTGTGTTGAATGGTGTCATGTTAGACTGGATATAGAATACTAAAATTTCAGAGCTAGAAAGAATGTTGGAGAGCATCTAGTCTAAACTATAAAGGTAATGTATGCAGTTCAGTGAAGGAGCCCTGCATCCTGACTCTGCTTCCTATCATCCCTGTATTATCTTGGAAGCAACTCATTCCATTGAAGCTCACAACCTGTTTTTTTCATATTTGAAAAGAAGGGAATCAATGAGATGAACTTTAAAATTCCCTGCTCTCTCATATTATTCTTCCCTGGCATATGAAGACAATGTGACCCATAGAGCTTAATAATTTTCCCCAACTTCAAGGTAACTTGCATGGCTTTTCTTTGCTCTGAAATACTTATCCCTGTTTCAACCTGACAATTTGATATCAGCAAACAGCAAAATTAATTCTCTGCCTTCATAGAGGGCTAAATCATGTCACTGAATACCTTGTCCATTAAAACAAATAAAAAAATTGGCAATCTGAATGCAGATAGCTATTAAAAATAAATCAGGAAACTCAATTCTTACAGATGCCCCAAAAGAAACCAATGCCTTATTTTATAAAATTTGTTAATCTTTAGTTAGTTTGAAGTACTTGTTCATAACTCAATTTTTACGAAGCTTCATTATCCTATTATATATATATATACACATATATATTTTAATATATTTGTATGTGTATATCTATGTCTAGATATAGATACTTATATATGGGATATATAGCCTTATATATCTGTCTAGATATAGATACTTACATATAGTATATATACTTATATATAAACATATATGTATATATTTGCATATACATAGATACATATAGTTTATACTTACACATAGGATATATCCTATATGTAATCAAAACAATAAGACATTTATTTTCTTATATATGTATATATATATGTATCTTCCTGGTTTTAAATGAGTTAAACAAAAAAACCAACCCAAAAAACTTTCTAGATGAGAGAAAAATCTATTTTTGTTTGAAGAAATCATTATTTTGCACAAACATTTTCTTAGCTATTTTATTCTCAAAGGATTCAATTCCAATAATAAATGAAAAGCAGACATGTTTTTGAGTTGTTGTGTCATGCATTGTGAAAGTAAGTAATTTACACTTTTCTAACCTGAAAGTTTATCAGGTACTTTCTTCTCACATTTTCAGTTCCTGCTATAAGTGACATGTCTGCTTTGCTGAAGAACATTCAGAGTTGTGAGCTAATTTAATGGTGTTTATTTGAGAATTGCTTCCAGTTTAATAATTAGAAAAAAGCATGAATAAAAGTAATACAAATAATTTTATTTGTCAGAAATATTGTTCTCTACTTGTCTTCAAAGCTGCTAGAATACATAGCAAGGATACCATTAAGTATGCAAGTTGCTATCTTATCACTCTCTTAAATTAGAAGCTCTTTGAAAGTACTCATATGTATTTTGAATCTCTTCCATAACTCCTGCACAATGTTCTGTATACAGTGGACACATAATAAATATTTATTGAATTGATTTCAAAATGGAACATAAGTGAGGAGATGGTCAAGTATGCTGGTTTCATAGCTATCAAACTGTAGAGGTGGAATATTGTTTTGTAATGATTAGAATAAATAAATGGTATTGAAGATTAATAATTTAACATGCCTTTAGTGAATGTGTCAGCTAATTTTAGATGTTAGAAATATAGTTAGTACTCAATATAAATGGAAATCAAAGAATATTAAGTGTGTTTTAATGTGGTTGTAATGAGAACCATGATAGAATGGTGATAAAGAACTTGCCTGAGAAACAAGATGCGATTCATATTGCCTCTAACATACCAACTTTGTGACCCTTGACATGTAAGTCACTGAATTTGGTATCCTAAATAACTCCCTTAATTAGAGAACAATTCCTAAACTGCATTGGTAGATGTAGTTTTTGCACCATGAGTTTCCTACATAAATAAAATTATGTTTGATATAATCCTTTCTCCCCAGCAAAAAAAATTATAAAATAGTAAAATCTCACAATTGTAAGATATGTAGAGTTAATTTATTAGAATTTGTACTTAAATAGGAATATCTTCAATAATATCCTTCTAATGTGTAATCCAGCTTCCAT
Source organism: Myrmecobius fasciatus (assembly GCA_023553655.1). Taxonomy (NCBI): domain Eukaryota; kingdom Metazoa; phylum Chordata; class Mammalia; order Dasyuromorphia; family Myrmecobiidae; genus Myrmecobius; species Myrmecobius fasciatus. Next base: position 434,786 of record JAJPUD010001320.1, read on the forward strand.
CTGAAAACTTCCAGTGATCAAGAACTAATCCCTCAAACAGGACATTCCAATTTGCAATAGCAATAATTTTTAGAAAACTTTTTATTCTTTCTATTGAGTCTAAATTGCTTCTTATCTGCCATACTGTAATAATTTCCTTGATTCTATTCTCTCCTATCTCCCATGCATTCTCTATATAACTTTCAAAATAATCTTAAGACCTATATTTGAGTGTGTCACTGCACATCACTCTCATACATACACACTCTCTCCCTCTATCTTAAAAGCTTCAGTTGCTCTTCATTTTTTACTATATTAAAACACAAATGTTTCATTCTGGCATCAAAGATTTTTCATAATCTGACTCAGACCTATCTTTTATCATGTATTTTAATTAGTACCCTCCACCCACTTTATATGCCAACCAAACTGGGCTACTGATTGTTCCCTAACATTATTACAACTCCTACCTCAATGAATTTGCTCTGGTATCATTCTCCACCTCAGCTTCTTAAACTATGGCTTGTAACCCCATATGGGTTCTTGTAATTGAATATGGGGATTGAAAAATTATGATTTATTATCAGTAAATGTTTGGTTCTTATATCTCTTTTATATACCCATATACAAACATTTCTTGGGCAAAAAGTGATCACAAGTGGGAAAAGTTTAAGAAGTCCTGCTCTATCTTACCCCTGCCCTACCACCTCCCCACCTAAAATGCACTCCTTCATTTCAGAATCTGAGAATCTTAATCTGCTTCAAACTACGAGTCAGGTACAACTTCTTCCATGAAATTTTCTATAATCTAGGGAGACTCTACTTTTCTCAGATTACTTTGTATTTATTTGTGTATGTGATACATCTCCTCACTACCAGCAGCAGAATATAAACCATAATGGTAGTTTAATTTTTGTTATTGTATCCCTAGTATTTAGCACAATGGGTACTTAATAAAGATTTGTCTTCTGAAAATATTTCTTTCTACATAGTCTTATGACCATGGCCTACATAATAAACAGTGAGTTTCTAAATTAAATTTGAAATGGGAATATTAGAATTAGAAGGATTGCTTTAAATATTACAACTTACTACCCTTTTATCATGCTTTTTTATGTCCTTGTAAACTCTTAGATGATTATCAAAATGTGGATCCTCAGTCACAAACCTGCTTTACTTCAATAAGAATAGCTAGCTATGTTTTTCTTTCATTCCTTCCCCAACCTTTGCTTTGTAGAAAAATTGCTAACATTTTAGGAATCACTACAAGTCGATGGCCGCTTTTCAGGGAATCTACAGAGAGGATTCCTGCTCAGGCAAAAGTTGAATAGATTACCTCAGAGACCTTTATAGTTTTAAGATTGTATCATTCTTATTAATAGAGACTAGATAGAATAAGCCTCGTAAAAGGGGGAATAATATGCAACATAATAGAAGGAAATCTTGGGAACAGATTATAAAGAAGAAAATTTATAGTTACTGATACTCTAGGAAGGATGTTGAATTCCATAGTTGGAGAGGCAAACCTTAAAATGGATTATAAAAATGGTAGTGATCAAAAGCCAAATTTTTTTTTCTATGAAGTGTGGCAAATCAATAATATAATGAAATTAAAATATTTTATATAATTAAATATAATTTGGGCTGGAATTTATCTTTTACTAAGCATGAAAAATAAATTTTTGCAATAAATTAATAGTGTAAGATTAAAGGAAAATGTTTTGCTTATAAAATAGACCAGCAGGATATTTTGTATGTAGCGATTTGATATATTAATAATAATTAATTTTTATTTAATTATTAGACATATTATGGTTGAGGTACCTTCCTTGTGATTAATTCACATTGTTGTCAAATGTATTTTCTTACTCTTTAAATGACTGCAAATGAAAATGGGTCAATCGTGTTGTAAGTGAGGGATAATCAATGAATAGTCTTTATGTTATTGATAGCCTTGTGATGACAATAGAAATGTGGGTGGATCCCTTGTACTGAATTTGTGAGAAGACATAGAGGATAATTGACCATCTTCGTATGAATGCATCATTGGGGAGGAAATCCTCATTATTGAGATCAAAGATGATGTTGAGTATTTGAAACTATTAAAACCGTCTACTCATGTTAACAGCTCAGATGTCTTGCTAATTCAACAAGGTCTAACTAATGAATTTTTATTTCATTTGCTCTTTTTTATTTTAAGAAACTGCAATTTTTATGCATTTTAATGATTTCTTTAAACATTTTGCAGTTGTTTGACTTTGTAGTAAAGCAAACAATACACTCTAGTGTACAAAATCACCAGTGTGACTGGAATAATGTATTAAGAGAAAGTACTATTATGCTTATCATATTACTAGAGAACTAAAAATTTAGTAAAGCCAATTTTCACTGTAGATAATTTAAATAAAAGAGGAATATGTTGAGCATCTAACCATACCTAGACTAAAGTGGGGCAGGTAGAAAATTTTTAGATGAGCTACTACACTGATCTAATATTTAAAACCAGAGCAAATAGAGTTCTGGACCACATCATTTAGTTCTTACCTAAATGATTTCTCTCTAGAAAAACATGTATATAGTATTGGTAAGGTTTACATGTTGGTGCCTGCATCATTTTAGTCTGATCTCTATCTGGAGAAGTAGAAGGATTTTCTGTTTTCCTACTGTTTCCTTCTGCAAATGTCAATGGAATTGCATTCAAAGTAATCCTTAGGACATTTTGATAAGTGCATAACACAAAGTGGGTTTTTTGTTTTTTTTTCTGTATGCTTCTTTTTGTTTTGTTTTGGTGTTATGGTAGATTTTGCATTGGTTTTTGCTGTGTGTGCATATGTTTTTAACCTTTTTTTTTTAAAAAAAAAGGGCAAAATTCTCAAATAGCACTATTGATGCTTCTAACAGTAAATAGGCAAAAACTAACACTTAAAATTTGCAGCAGAGAAAGACCCCAATTCACTTGAGGATGCCTTTTAGATTTAATTTCTGTAGCTACTTTTTTCCCTCTTAATTCTGATCTTGGCCAGGGAGAGAGAAAAACACAGACAGTAAGACAGTGACACAGAGAGACACTGACAGAAAAACTAAGACAGGGACAAAGAAACAGAAACAGAGAAGGGAGAAATTTAGAAAGAGGAGCAGGGAGAGAAGAAAGATAGAAGAAAGATTCTTGCAGATTCCAGATACCCTCATTATCTATGCTTTCATTATATCTTTGAGCTAGGACTATGAATTTGAAATTCTTTATTTAATCGAAAAGTCACTTTGGCCTTGAAATAAGCTGATCAACCTGTGCTACATAGAGTTCTTTTCCCCACTATTCATTCCTGAGTACTTCACACTCAAAGAACACTATGTTGTCCCTTTTAATGCCAAAGGATTAGACTTGTATAAATGAAAATGAGATGAGATGTTTATCAAATGTGTTCATTTATTTATAAGTTCATTGGTAGGTATATCCCTAGCACTGAGTAATTATACATTGAGAGGAATCTGTATTTAGATAGTTAAATATTGTAATATTCATATAAATTTTTCTGAGATGTAAAGCAAATTGTTTCCATAGCAGTTCTGTTTAAAATAGGGTATAATTTGTATTGAACAGATTTAATATACATCTACTTAACATATCTTTAAAAGTGGTTTTGGAGAAGATTTATAGACTTCTAAACTGGTGAAGTTTCTTGATAACTGGTGATTTATTAGTAATTAAGTTAGAAGTTAAAGAAATGCCCTAGCAAAATATTCTCTTATAATTTATATCATAAATGAATATTCTAATAATGTTCTTGTAGTATTTCATTTTTCATGCCATCATTTTAAAATAGCATCTAGATTTAAATCCTATAAATCATATTTAGTCTAATATAGAATGTTAATAGCAGCTATTTAATTGATACCATTATTATCACAGATACTCATTTAATAGGGATAAATGTATCTTTGCCAGGTAACCACAGCTTGAACAGCAATGAGATAGGGATGGAGATTTAGAAAGGGATCTCTCTTTTAGTTGCAATAGGGTTGCTCTAATTTATAAAATCTGTAAATTATTTTTAAAAAATAATAATTTGTATAATTTTCATTCATATTTGTTTTGTTTTTCATTTTAAGGTCAGTTTGGTACTCCTCAATTAGAGTACTTATTTTGTTTTTCTGACAGCTTTAAATAATACAACTTAAAAGCAGCCAAAATGGGTCATCTGTGACTCCTTTTTCTAAACTGTAATAAAATAGAGGCAAAATATAGATAACATGAAAATAAATATTGTATATCTTCATGTTCTTCAACTTATCATTAATTCAAAGCCACTTGGTATCCTTTTCTACAATACAATTTGTCCTGAAAATCATAGATAGTTTAAAACTACATTAAGAATTTTGATATACCCTGTATTTAGTTTGTTCTCTGAATTATAATAGTCCTTATACACATCTAAAACTCTAAAAATCATCCTGCCTAATTTTGTTTTTGTTCAAAGAGTTGCTCAGTGCGATATTGACAACTTGCAAAGAGCTTCCTAATCCAACAAATACATTATTGGTACTAGATGTTGTATCACTATAGAGATCTTTGGCAGTTGTTCTTAATCTGTGGTGCTGTATGTACCCTAGCAAACTTTCATAATTGGCAGGAAGTACTGAACAGATGTAATCTAGATGTTATCAAAATAGCATGGTTCCATAGACCATTAGAAAGCTACTAGCAAATTCCAACCATCACTTTGTTTACATAACCAATTATATTAACTATTATTGACTCCAATAATTGACTCCAGTTATTGACTCCAGGCTGTTGAAAATAGTGAGTCATCATACTGAATATAGAAGGCAGTGTTGTATATTAAAGGAGGACTAGATTTGAAGTCGGTCGACCTGTTTTCCTCTTAAACTTTTTGACTCTCTTTTACCTGGTCTGTAGCAAAAAGTTGTGCTTCATAAGAACAGATCCCAATGTCTGAAATAACTTTAGAGAGAAATGTATTAGGTCATTTGGCAAAGGTAAGCAAGCTTGAATGCAAAAATGGCTTTCCACAGATTCTGAAAAAAAATTACATTATATAGAATTTTAACAAAGGTTTTCAACCTTTGTTAGGTTGTTCACCTACTTTAATAGGAAGTTCACCTACTTTAATTACAGTTAAGCAATTTTACTGCAGCCTGAAATCAAAGTAGAGTGAGACAGATATGAGTATTTGGAACCCAAAACAAAAGTTCTAGGGTGTGATCATCCAAAACAAAAATGCCTTCATTGTATCCAGGACTGAAGAAATTAGAAATTCCTTATATCCATCTCTAGAATTTCTAGAGAATTATTGGGGTCATGGCATTTTTGACATGGACAACCTTTGATCACATAAGATCAGATTTAAACAGTATAATATTTTTTCTTATACAGTATAATAAATCATTTTTTCCACAAGGAAATTGAACAAGAATATATCTTTTTTTTTCCCTGAGGCAATTGGAGTTAAGTGACTTGCCCAGAGTCACACAGCTAGGGAATGTTAAGTGTCTGAGACCAGATTTGAACTCAGGTACTCCTGACTTCAGGGCTGGTGCTCTATCCACTGAGCAAGAATATATATCTTGATGTATCCTTTAACTATAGACTACAAATAGCAGGTTTTTCATTTGTTTTTTCAGTGCCTACATTGCCTCACTATAGAATAGAAATGAAACTTATATTCTCAAGGACTTTCTCATAGATCATCAGTTCTAGCAGTTCTTACCTTGCTCTAATGGATTTAAGTATCTTATTTCAAACCAGGGTGTGGCTGTTCCCTGAAGGACCATCCAATCAAAAGTCAGAGATATTTATCAGGAGCAGACTGGCTACTGGTTGAGGAGCCATTAGGGAATAGCAATTCATAAAAACCATGAAAAATAAGAAATGGGAAGATTGCAATTTGCAATAATGAAGGGAATATTCATGTTAAAAATTACATATAATAGATAGAAGCACCATCTTCTATGTAGGCAATTCTTGTCTCAGTAGCTTCATATGTTGAGATAAATTGTCCACTTCCACATTGTCTGAATTATGGATTAGGCTTTTGCCAGAAAGTTGGGACCAGTAAACAACCAGAAAGATTGTTTACTCAGGTAATACTTATGACTTCAACTTAAAATTAAATGAGACTCTAAATATCAGGTTCAGAAATTGATTTTCTGGGTTTTTTTCTTGAACATGGAACTTGTCTATATCAAGGAGATGTTGAGATATTTATAAGCAAAACATGAAAGTCATATAAATATTCAATAAAACTCTCAGGATTACAGGCTGAGATAGATCCTTCGTCTTCCAGAATCATCATCACTGTTTGTTATTTATTATTAATATTTTGTTCATAGATTCTTATCTTTTGTCATAATTATCCTTTTTTTCTTGAATAAAATTGAAGCCTGCCTGAAAGATGAATGAAGATGACTACTGGCCTTTAGGTCTTTCCCTTTTAAGATTTTAATTCTATGAATAAACGTTTGGTAAAGTAGATTTAGTCTTTTCATTATAAACTTTAATGCTCCAATTTTTAGAATTCATTTGATTAGTTAAATAATAAGAAAATCACCATTGATTTCTGTTTATTTTTTCATTTCCACCTAAAAAGCAATCCCTTTATGGGAAATTATAATCATTCAACAGGTTGTCAGACTCCCACATACCCTAACCACCCCTTGCCCCCTTAAAGGGAGTTCTGTGCACAATATATAGAATAGGGAGATATCATATTACATATGAACCAGTAGTATAGGAAGATGAAAAGAACACATAGCAGTAATACAAGGCACAATATGATAAATTCTATAAGATATGAACAAAGAAAATGCTATAAATGTTAAAAAGGGAATGATCAAATCTGATTGGTAGATCAGGGAAGGCTTATTGGAGGAGTTGTCCTTTAAGTGGGGCCATAACAGATTTTAACTGCTAGAAACATTAGAGGACAACATTGAGATGTGGAGTTAGGAAAGCACAGGACCTATTTAAAAAATGGCAAATCTTCCAGTTTCACAGTACCATAGAGTATATGTAAGGGAGAAGTGGCAGATAAATGTGAAAAGGTTGATTTGGGCCATATTGTGATTAGTCTTGAATACAAGGCTAAATAATTTGAACTTTCTTCAGTAGAAAATAAGGAGCCCTTAAAGGTTAGTTTGCAAAGTAGTGACATTATTAGAACTGCTTTAAGAAGATTAATTGGACAGCAGTATGTAGGGAAGACTGGAGTAGGAAAAGACGAGGAGAGAGAAGAAACCTGTTTAGGAGTCTTTTGCAATAGCAAAGGCAATGTGGTAACAAATTGAGGTGAGGATACTCAGAGTGAAACAAGTATTGAAATAAATCACATGTTGTGTAAATATAGTTTATATGTCTTGGCCAGTTACTGTATACTTGAGAATATGGAGGTAGGCATACATGAACATAGATGAATGAAAACTTTTTCTTTCTTTTTTTGGGGGGGATGGAGGGAGGTTGCTATTTTTTTTATATTTTATGTTTTGCTTTTGTTTTTGGAGATCTAACAATAATCTTATTAACTATGGCCTAAGAATATTAGAAAAAAAGCATTTTCTAGAAAAATCAGATATGGCTCCTCACATTATTACCCCAAAGTTTAATGTATAGCATATCTTAGAACCTATAGCCCTGCTTTAAAATATTCCTTTGGACATCTGGGATATGACATGTTCAATTGTATTAGAATCATATGGAGAAATAGCATGGATTTAGGATGACATTCTGACATTTACTAAATATTTTCATAATGTATTTGGATTATTTTGAATTCCCAGGATATCAGGGAAAAAACAACTAAAAACAAAAAGTACCAATCATATTTCAAAGGCAAAACTAAGTTAATTTGAGATTATCTAAGACACTGAACTATCTATATCATTAGTTGCCTACATTCATTTGGAATATGTGTGATTGCCATTGAAGAAATGTGTATAATTGTTTATATATGTGTGGCAAAATGGCCTGAATATGTCGTAAGTCGTGTATTTAAGTCCAGACTGCATTGCTTTGTATGATACATATTAACTTAGCCAAACACTTAACAAGTTTTTTGGACTTCAGTTTTTTCATCTGTAAAAGAAAACTTCCCCACATAAAGAAGAGAACTCCAATGGGTACAAGTACTCCTTTAAAAGACTAGTAGTAGGCTAGTTTTTCAGGTAGAGGAGCCAATTCTCTTCAGTCCAACCTCTTTTCCCTGCTGCTGTTGTAGGAACCAAAGGATAGCTGAACTATTGCAAAACCCCTAACTGTTGAGCACATTTATTCCCAGAAGTGTAGATCATGCTTTGACTCTATCCTTACTTCCCTCAGATGTATCCTAGAACTTATGGAAGCATGTAGTTAATTAATACACTCTACCTCCCCACACAAATAAATATGTAATAGTCATTTCCACAAAAAAAATGAAGACTTTCAATTCCAATTAGCTATTGATGAAAAGGAGAAAGTAAAAGGAGTAAGTGTGGTTCCTAAGGTCCATTTTTCCCTATTAGAAGATAAGCAACATGATATAATGAAAAGGATAATGTATTTAGAGTTAACAGATCTGAATTAAATTACCCTTTTTGAAACTTCTACTGATATTATTTAACTGTCATTATTGGGTCTCAGTAGTCTCATTTTTTTAAAAAAAAAAGATGTTAAAGATATGATCTCTAAATTACTTGTTGGTTCAAAATTTTCTAAATGTATTTTTTTAATTACACTCTTTTTTTAACTTGGATACATGGATATGGATTATTTGTTGTTTTTATTGACTTTTTAGTTTTTTAATTTGGAGAGGAAAATATCACTGAACCATCACACCAAATCAAACTTTTATGGAGAAAGGGAAAATAGAAGATTAAAAAAATAATGCTTTCTAATAAGAAAGCATATTGTAAACTTTTGACTGAAATAATGAAACAGGCAAAATGGCAAATTTATATGCTGAGCCATTACTATTTTTTTTTTAAACACTAAGAAATAAATGACTTTAGGTCTTCTGCCCAGAAGAAGAGATTTAGGAGCATTTTATTTTGGACTTTGGATAGAAATTCAATCTTTGACCAAATTAGGAAGAAATGAGCAGTCAATTATAGAGAGGTATCAGTTTATGCCTAGTGATCCTGCATTTTTTCATCATCATTGATCCATAGCCAAACCGTTGCCACATTTTGTTGATGCTACTTGCTCATATGTGTAATAACCACTTCATTCTCCTTATTCACCATTTCTATCACAAGGAAAAACCTGGACTGTGTGAACAAGCTAATTTGCTTCCCTGCATTCAATCTTTTCATTCTTTTCTCTGTCCACTATATGGCCACCATATTGCTATTTCTAAATCATAGGCTACTTCCCTGCTCAAAAGCTTCAGTAACTGCCTCATTACAGCCTTAAAACTCCTTTTTTGGCCATTAATCCTCCACAGTCTGCTTACTGTTTTTCTTTCCTGACTGACTGCATATTTCTCCTCCTCATGCCCCCTTCCCTTCAACTAAATTGGCCCATGTGTAGTTTCCCATACAACATATCCCACTTTCGGCCTCTCTTCCCTTTTAAATACCATCTGCTGAGAATGTTCTACCTCTTCACTTCTACCACTTAGAACTTCCTAGATTTGCTTTAAGGCTTATAAGTCAATTGTCATTCCAAATGGCCCAGTCAGTAACATGTAAGGGGAGTGACTGTACCACCTGGTAAAATCTTGAGTCCCTAGATATTCAACAGGAAGGAAAAGAACACTGGGGACACAATCACTCCCTTTATACACTTCTAACAAGTCCAATTTTTCTGATTCAGGATTTACTTTTATCTAATTCAACCTGTTGCCTTTTTTTTGTTGTTGTTGTTGTTTTTCCTGGTATTGTCATAGGGACTGAAAAGATTGCTGAGTCATTCCAAAGCTTTTCCCTGTATTCCTAGAAGTGGAGATCATGTTTTCTCTCCATCCATATTTCAATAGGGAATGTCCCATCATATCATATGGGGGTGAAGACATTCAAGAAGTCTGTACATGTTCTCCCTTACTGATGAAGAAATTGAGGTCCAAGGAAATCATCATGATTGACCAAGTTGATTGGAAGTTGGGACTGTATGTTTTGCCTTTGTTTTTTTATCCCCAGCAGATAAGTGTCTTACATGTATTATGTGTCCAAAGATACTTGTTTTATTGATTGATTAACCAAGAAGCTATATCCTGCCATTCTTGAGGTACTTGAGAACAATTTTTTTGGAAGTTATGTGGTAAATTGGACAGACAACTGAACCTGATTTTGGGAAGACCTATCTATCTAATATGATCCCAAATTAGAGGCTTTGCAGAAGATCTCAGAACTTATTTTTTTGTGACAAGGTCTTCCAGAACCTATTATCACTTCTATACTGTAGTGAGTCACAAAGGACCTTTTAGGAGAAAGACACAAGTATGTTTTATGTCAGATGGGGAAAAATTATATCATGCAGCAATTTGATGAATGTTTATACTAATTTACTCAAAGTTGAAATCACTAGCAGATTTTGCTGGTGATGTTCACTGTAAAAATTGTTTTCCTTATTAAAAAATAAAAATAAAACCAAGCCTAGACTTTGAATTGAGACTAAATTATTTTAAATGTTACACTTGGAATCAATAAGAAGTTAGTAGTTAAAATTATTACATATCTACACAAGTCTCAAATACATTAATAATTTTAAATGGATGATCTGGGAGAGACAAAATTAAACTAAATGAGTTTTCTACTTTTAGACAATATGAACTTTTTCAGTTATGAGGGAAAAATCACTAATGGGAAATTTTCATTCTGTTTCCAGTTAAGCATTCAATCAACACTACTTATTTAGTGCCTCCATGAAAACACAGTACACTGGGCCTTATGTCCAGAAGCAGGGACTATTTTTTGTAATCTAGAGAATTAAACTTTAAAAGTCAGTACAGATACAAATTCATCTTATCATAGCATTACTTATTATAGGATGGAGTCCAATGGCTCTAAGGCATCTCTGTATTACTGCACAGTGGGGATTAATTGATGCTCACCATGATGGCTTATAGTCATAAGGAAATGGTTAAATTATATTCAATGTATGCTTCTTTTTAAGGCAGAAATTTGTGGGAGAATTTAAAATTTTCCTTAAAAAGAATTGTTTGGTAAGGTTGCAACATTCAGAGAGGATTCTTCTATAGTTATCTGATACCATGATCCATGATGTTTCATTTTCCATTTATGCTGGATCACAACAACAAACATACAAATATGCAAAAGTGATGAAAAAGGTTATTGCAGTGAATGGAAGAAAGTATAATATATTTGGAAACAATTCATCTTACTTAAGATTTAGAAGGAGAGGAATATATCATAACAAAAGTGAAGCAGACATTATAGATGGGATCTCAGGACCATATCTGTGTACCACAGTTACCACAAGAGTATATTTGTATTAGACCAAGAATTGTACTATCATGAATACTCTGAATCATCAAAGAATGATGATTTCCAGTATAAACTGTTTATTTAATCATTGAAAAACCCAAAAGTAGAATTAAGCAGATGCCTGTACTGAGTTATTGGAGTCATTCCACAAGTCTGTATCTCCCTCAAAATAATTCCTCCACTAACATTCAATGATATTTCCTATATATATATATATATATATATATATATATATATATATATATATGTATATGCACTGAAATTTTTTCTGAGAAAGACAAAAAAGAAAAACAGAAACCTTATTTCAGGATGGCCAGTGCTACATTTCCAGCGCAGCTACATGGTGCAGTAGATAAAGTGAGTGATGGACCTTGAATCAGGAAGACTCATATTCCTGAGTTCAAATCTCTGAACAAATCACTTAACTATTTTTACTTCATTTTCCTCATCTGTAAAAGGAGCTGGAAAAGGAAGTAAGAAACCATTTCTGTATCTTTGCCCACCCCCCTCAAAAAATTATTTAGGTCGCAAAGAGTTGGATACAACTAAAATGATTGAATAACAACAATAACAACATGGAGAGTATCAATCATTTTACCTGCCCTGTTATAGCTTAATGAAACACTGCTGGAAGTGGAAGTGAGAGAAACTGGGTTCAAAAGTTTGGTTCTGTTCCCATAGATTCTTTGATCGGAAGTGATTTGAAAGTGATCTAGTAAGGATGCTGGCAGCTAGATGGTGCAAAGTTTTAAATGGGAAATGGTGAAGGAAGGAGGTAGACCATGTGCATGGATTTGGGAAATTCACTAGATTACTCAGCCCTGAATTTCCTTACCTATAAAATGACAGTATTGGCTAGAGCAATGGTTTCTAGTCTTCAAGTATCATGACCTGTTTAAATCAAAGGAATATTTCAAACTTGTGTAGGTAATTATCTATTACTATTATCATCCCCATTGTTTGACAAAATACATGATAACAAAATGAACTAATAGGAATAGACTACACTAGTAATTCCATTAATATGTGAAGTCCCAGGTGAGGAAATTTCCATTACTAATATAATTTGGCATCTTTCCTTATAACTTATATTGTTAGAGATTTGGCTACAATATTTGATGTCAAGTGCCTTGCCCAGGCTCACTTAGCCAGTACATGTTAGAGGCAGGACTTAAGTCCAAATCATTATGATTTTTAAGGCAAACTTTGCCCACAGTGCCACTTGCTTCCATGAATTCAATAACTTTTTAAATTGTATTTACATTTTGCTATTCACATGAGTACTTCTAAAATACTGAGATACAATATTCATACAATATATTGTCTTGAATCTAAATAAAGGGTATTTTAAAGTAATTTTTGTACCTATAGATTGAAGAACCAGTTTCTCAAATGTCCATGACCCACATATTATGCACTTTTGGATGAAATTATTTGTGAGGTTCATTCTGCTTCTATGATTCTTCTTCACACATAAAGATTTAATTTGATAGAGCTATCTATCTATCTATCTGGATAGCCTACTGTTTATATGTCAATTAGTTGTGTCCAACTCTTCATGATCCCATTGGGGGTTTTCTTGGTAGAGATGTGAAGTAGTTTTTGCCATTTTCTTCTCTAGCTCATTTTACATATTAGAAAACTGAGGCAAACAGTGTTGTGACTTGCATAGGGTTACCCAACTAATAAGTGTCTGATGATGGATTTGAGTTCAGGTTCTCCAAATCCAGCCTTGTATCCACTGCACCAACTACCTGTCTTATTGTAAAATTTTATATATATATATGCATATATATATATGTATATATATATATATATATGTGTGTGTGTGTGTATGTATATATATGTATATGTATATATATACATATATATATATATGGAATAGGTTTTATTTTTATTGCCTTCTCATTGAATAGGGGAAGAAGTAGGCAGAGAGAATTTGGAACTAAAAAACAGAAGAATAAACGACTGCTTTAAAAAATACATAGTTAAAATATTAAAAAAAAAGTCTGGCTCTGTGCTTACTATCAAGATAGCCTTAGAAATATCATTTTATCTTCCCAGGGTCTCAGTTTCTTCATCTATAAAATTAGAGTTTTGGTCTAAAGAACCTGTAAAGTCTCTTCCAGCTATGATCCTCTGATATCATCCCTCTCTAAATCCATGTTACCAAGATTTCTGGTTGTTGATACAAACAATGCAGCCCAAAGTGAGTAAAATAAAGAATAGATTTTTAAAAATTTGTTACTTAATCATTTAGTGTTTAAGGGAAAGAGACTGATTTCTTTCAACTAGAATATGCTATTATGAAGATATTCAGACAGGCAAAACTGGGATTTCTGGCACCTGCAGCAAATTAATTGTTGGGTTCAATTTCAAGGTTATCTAAAATATGCCCCTTCTATGTATCTGAAGATGACTGACTGGAGGTAGAAGTCCTGGAGGCTTAATAAATAAAGCCATAGAAAGAGGCTTACTCAGTAAGATATATGCTCACTGTCTTTCATAGACTAACCAATGATAAAGTCTCATGCTGCAAACACAGACCTCAAAATATTCTGGTCAACTCAACCTGTAAATTGGACTGGAACTACATGAACCATTATCACAGTCTGAACTATTGCCTGCAATTTCTGCACGTATAAGAGTGATTCAGAAAAACACAAGAAAAATATTTTAAAAGTGGATTTTACCATGCCAAAAATATCCATAATCTTCAAGGTAAGTGGATCAAAAGCTTTCAAAATATAGAGGCCTAACAGTAGAGATGAAAATCATGTGAATGTAGGGTGATAGAATGATCCTCCTTCTGGATTTGTCTGTTACTGCAATTATAATGATGATTTTTTTTTTCAGTGAATAAGCAAAGGATTAATTTACATCTTAATAATTTTAATTTATTATTATTAATTCTATAATAAATATTATAATCACTATTGATTTATTTTTATATTATTTATCATTTTACCAAAAGTGCAATTATTTTATCTCTTGGAATAATACTCAATTGAGCATTAGCTATAAAAGAAATAGAAGGATGGTGAATTGTCCTAGACTATTTCTACAAAACCCCATTTAAAATATAAGAATAAGAGTAACAAATGGAATTTGTATAGTTCTCTTTAAAGTACTTAACATATATCATTTAATTTATGGTTTCCTACAATACAGTGAGATTGGCAAGGCAATTTAAACATTAGCCCCAATTTAAACATGAGGAAACTAAGGTGCAAGAAATTGAAATTAATTAATGTCATAGTTGTATGGCTAAAAAAATGTCAAGGCTGGGACTTGATTTCAAGTGCAGTGTTGTTTTTCTCCATTTATACCACAATGCTTCTCATAGGCTTGTTGTGTACATCAAATAAGATACTATTTTTAAAGCATGCACTACAGTTTAGGAAACATATTATGTGCTATATAAATAATAACTATTAGGATTACTAGGACAAGAGCCTTTAGGCTGGTCAAGTGAATTCTGGGATTCCTTTTAATTTATTTTTAATTTAAGTTAATTTGTAATTTAATGTCATTTTAAATTTAAGTTAATATGTTAAGGTAGATATGCTAGTAAATATGTGAGGATAGGATATGACTCATGTTTTCCTGCCTCCAGGTTTAGTATTCTAACCACTATTACTGTTATCATTTAAATAAATGAAGGAAGTGAATTTCAAAGGGTAATTCATAGAATCACAAAGTAGATTTAGTGATTGATGAGACATTAAATATTATGTAGTCCAGCCCCCTTATTTATAATTGAGGAAGTTGGAATTCAAAGGGTTTAAATAAAGTCCAAAAGAACTATGGCAGGAAGTGACAAGAGATCATATTTGAACTCAGATCCTTCTATTACAAATCTAGCACTTCCATTTCCCCAGTGACTGAAAGAGTCATAGACAAATTAAGTAAAGTGGGAGGGAGAAAAATTACAATGATGAGCAGTGAATAGGAGACTGAAGAAAGTCTCCAAAAATAGTTGTATCCTCATCCTGTACTGGGGAAATAGATTAGTGATCATTACTTGGTGGTTTGGTCTGAGAAACTGAAGTTTCATTTGCTGTGCTACCATTATTACAGGCTGAAGGAAAAAGAGAGAGGAATATTCCAACAATTGTTTATCTCATTTTGAAATGAAGATTGGGAGCAAAAAAAAAAATGGATTGGGAGGTCAAGGGAAGTGTTCTAGCAGAGGTATTTTCATATTCCATTCTATAAATGACTCAAGAATTTATATGCATATTTGAAAATAGTGGTTATTCATTTTTCATTTCTTTTTTCCCTTCTTTCTATAAAACTCTCCTATGTAATATTGTGAACTGTGTGCCTGAAAGGGAGTAAATCTGAGTGTGTCACACAAGTCACCACTATTTTTGCTGAGCAAATGGTGGAGTGCTCTACCATCAAAATTCTGCTTCTAGGTTTCTTTCAAATCTCATTTAAAACCACACATTCTGTAAGAACCGTTTCTTCAGTCCTTAATTTTATTACCTTGCCTTTGAGATTATCTCAAAATTATTCTAGTTATATCTTATTTATATTGAGAGAAATGATGATTAATAATCACTCTTAAAGAGATTCAGAAATCTATCCTTCCAAAATTAAAAAAAATTAAAATATATTCTAAGCATTATGAAAATAGAATTTAGGTTTCTATTTGATTTAAAAAAAATCACAAAATCTTTATGTTATTATTGCTGATAGTAACAAAAACAAACTTTTATTTGGCTCTTTAAGAGGCAGTATGGGATAATGGATAGAATACAAGTTTTTAATGATTGACAATACTTTAAAGCTTACAAAGTGCTTTTATGTACATTACTTCTTTTAAAAATCATAAACTTTTGAGATGGGTAGTTCAGGTATAAACTCATAGAGCAGAAATCTTATTCCCCAAGAAGTTAAGTGGTTTGCATATAGTCAAACATGAATAAGGAGGAGGGATTTGAATTCAAGTTTGGTACAAGTTCTGATCCAGTTTTTTTTTGTTATTTCACAATGCCTTAAAAGACATAGATTTGGATGTTAATTCTACTATCAACCATTCATGTGAATATAATGTTCATATGAATAATATTCAAATCTTTTACTGAATGTCAAGTTTTTAGAGGCAGTTTTTGGTTTCATAACTCTATTATTGATTTAAAAAATTTGGTATCTTACTTGCATAAACTGATGCTAATTGAAATAAGCAGAATCAAGAGAATATTGTACACAAAACAACAAGATTTTACAATGATCAATTTTGATGGACCTAGCTCTTTGCAACAATGAGGAGATTCAGGCCAGTTCCAATAAACTTGTGGATAGATCCATCTGCATCCAGAGAGAGGGTTATGGACATCTAAGGTGGATCAAAGCATAATATTTTCACATTTTTTGTTGTTGTTTTCTTTTTTCTTTCTCATTTTTTCCCTTTTAGATCTGATTTTTCTTGAGCAGCATGATAATTGTGGAAATATGTATCAAAGAATTGTACATATTTAACATATATTGGATTACCTGCTGTATAAGAAAGGGATGATGGGAAGAAAGGGAGAAAAAATTTGGAACACAAGGTGTTTTGCAAGGGTGTGTGTTGAAAACTATCTTTGCATATATTTTGAAAATAAAAAGTTATTATTTAAAATTTAAAAATATTTTTTAAAATTCAGTCTCTTGAAGGATATTGCTGATAATGAGATTGGACTAACTTTCTTGTTCAAGACCCCACCTTTGTAAAAGATATTGTTTTTCTGCTTAGGCTTGGCTGGACAGGGTATACATTCTTTGAATAGATAGCACAAAGTTGTTAGTGGTCAAGTATAGAGATAATTTCACTCTCCAAGGGTGATATGATGGTACTCTCAGCCCTTCATTTTAATATAGCTCACCTTCCATTGTGTTTTCCAGTCAATTGATTGCCACACTTCGTCCCTCATATCTAAACTTTTCCCCTTTTCCTAGAACCTAGCATAGTATACTGAACAGAGTAAGCACTTAAAGAATATGTATTATATATTTTATATTATATATATGTTGTATATATATATATATACACATATAATATATTTTATAAGATAAATGGAGTTCACCCATTAAGAGGTTTTTTTTTTTTTTTCCATCAGAGCTTACCTAGAGACTGAGTCAGAAGTCTTAATCCATTTTATGAGACATCTCCTCTACTTATTACTACTTTTTTTCCCCTAACATGGATGGTTTCAATATCAATTTCATATTAGGGTAGCTTGTTTGAGACCCCAATATTCTTATTCCTTCTCTACTATGGGGACCAGGCATTTCCTATGACAGAAAACTCTCTATTAGAAGGCTAGGTTGGTAGCTTTCCAACTACTTTATTTTTGGACTTGGTTGTTATTGTTCAGTCATTTCAATTGTATCCAACTCTGTAATTCTATTTGGGGTTTTCTTGGTAAAGATAATAGGATGATTTGTCATTCCTTTCTGTATATCGTTTTAGAAATCAGGAAACTAAGGTGAACATGTAACTTGTACAGAGTCACAAAACTTGTAAACATCTGAGGCTGAACAGGAATCCAGACTTTCCTAACTCCAAGCCCAGCTAGCTGTTTTTTGAATTTGGTATAAATCACACAAATCTGTTAGCTACATTTGTCTTTTTTTTTTTTTTTTTTGCTGAGGCAATTGGGGTTAAGTGACTTGCCCAAGGTCACACAGGTAGGACATGTTAATTAGCTGAGGCCAAATTTGAACTCAGGTCTTCCTGACTTCAGGGCTGGTGCTCTATCCACTGCGCCATCTAGCTGCCCCTTACTTTTGTCAATGTAATGAGACTGTAAGGGGAAAAGAGGAAGATGGAAGCATAAAGTTCTAGCTTAGTGGAAAAAATATATAAAGACAATGTTATGTGACTCCTTCACTGAACTAGACACATAATAGAGGAATACTCTGACCAAACAGGAATACTTCCAAAAGGCAAATCCTTTCATGGTATTCAGTGTGAATGAATAAATGATAGACAAAGCCTGCCAGGAATAGTATACCTCCTGAAGCATCTACAAAATTAGACACATGCATTAAATGAAGATATGTTAGAAAATGGTCAATTCACTGTTACTGGGGGCTCCTTTCTTCTATATATTCCATTCACTGAGTTTGAGAGAGATGAATTTGCTTTAGTTAATCTATCAATCAAACAGGTAACAAAGATTTATTAATCATCTGATACATGATAAATGCTATGTTAAGTAATAGAGTTATGAAGCCAAAACCTGCCTCTCAAACAGTTGACATTCAACAAGGGGATTGAATATTATGTTCATGTGAGTGGTTGATAGAATTAATATCCAAAGCTATGTCTTTTAAGGCATTGTAGAATAATAGAAAAAAAATTGGATCAGAATTTTTGCCAAATTTGAATCAAATCTTTTCTCCTTATTCATGTTTGACTATGTGCAAGCCACTTAACTTCTTGGGGAATGAGATTTCTCCTCTATGTGTTTGAACTACTTACCTCTAAAGCTTATGATTTTTAAATTAAGTAATATATATAAAAGCATTTTGTAAGCTTTAAAATATTGTCAGTTATTAAAACTTGTATTCTATCCATTACCCCAACCTGCTTCATAAAGAGCCAAATAAATATTTTTGTTTGTTACAATCAGCAATAATAATATAGAGATTTAGTGATTTTTTTTAAATCACAAAAAAACTTAAATGTTGTCATCATGCTTGGAGTAAATTTTTTAAAATGAATTTAAAAGTATTTTGTGCCATCTAGTGTATAAAATATGGAAATCTAATTTTTAAAGACTTTCCTTTAAAAATACAGAATTATCATTTACACAAAGTGGTAGTATATCTGTCCTGCTAAATGTATATTAACATTACATGAAAATACATTGAATATGAGCATATTTTTCATTGCTAAATAGTCAATGGAATTTTCACCAAATAGTCAAAGAAAAGGGTTATTTTTTAAAATGGTGGTTGAGTTTATAATTTGAGTAATCACTTTATTGCATTCCTGAGAGAGCTGTCTGAGATAAATAGCTTTGTCATCCACATCTGCTGGCATTCTTTAATAATCTCCGACGGGCAATCACTCAAGCTGCATGGGGAAGGAAGAGTAGGTTACAAAAGTAGACTGGTTGATCTTGTGGGTGAAGCCTGTAAGAACTATCTGGCAAGTACACCTGCTAAAATGTTGTCTTCATCTTGACAAGACTAAGATTTTAGAATTGTTTTCAAATGAGACTATAGTGACCCAGATTACAGGTAGAGTATTATATAGTGAGGTATTTTAAATGATTTTAATGCTAATAAATTACTCATTTGAAGAATAATAAGCTTTTTCCAAGAAAAGTATTGAAATAAGCATAATAGATCTCATAATACTGTGGGGATTTTTTTAATTTTAAATGAATTCTATTTTTTGAAGTAGAAAAGGGAGGGTGTGTATATATATATATATATATATATATATGTATTAGCAGTTTTTAAGGCTTTTCACCCCAAATAAAATAAATTTTGGTATTTTTATTTTTCACATTTATCAGATAATTACTCCATCCCTATCAATCCTTAGATATTAGTCTCTGCTGCTGACTGGTTTGATGTATTTGATGCTATCCAAATTCATCATAAATGAGTATTTAGGTTTATTGGTCTATCATCTGTCTTTTTTTGTAATTATTGTTTTAATCAAAACATATGACATATTTTAGAAAGTAGGGACTTCAAATGTAGTTGACATGACAGTTTCAATGATCATATCTAAGCAGATTTTTTCTCAGCCCTAACTTGTCTAGCCCTAACCTCTCTTCAGATTTAGTCATCTCTCCAACTACCATTTAGATATCTCAAACTAGATGTCCTATAGATAGCTAAAACTCACTATACACAAAACTGAACTTATCCTTTTCTCCCAAATCCTCCTCACTTCTGAAATTCTCTATTTTTAATTAAGCGAACCTGATACCATCCTCACTCCATACTCTCTCACTTCTCCCTGATATATTAATAGTAACAAGTCTTATTGTTTTTATCTTCAAATCATCTCTTACATATGCTCTTCTTCTCTCCACTGACACTGCCACCACCCGGGAGTAGGCCTTCATTACTTCATGTCTGAACAATTACAATAATTTGGTGATATCCCTTGGCTCAAGTCTCTCTTCACTCCAATTTGTTCTCTAGGTGGTACATTACTTTTCCTAAAATGTGAATTTGATAGCATCTCTCACCCTTTCAATAAACTCTAATGGTTCCCTCCAGAATCAAATTTAAAATCCTCAATTTGACTTTCTAAGTCTTTCATAATGTGTGCTCTCCATACCTTTTAGGTCTTTTTGCTCTTTATGGCCCTCATGTATTCAGTGATTCAGTGACTTTGGTCTTTTTGCTAGTCCTCAAACAGGATAATTCATCTCCCAAATGAAAATTTTCTTTTTTTTTTTTCTTTTTTTTTTATTAAAAGCTTTTTATTTACAAAACATATGAGTGATTTTTCTACATTGACCTCTGCAAAAACTTTTTTTTCCCCAAGCTTTTCCCTTCC
>JAJPUD010001321.1:0-44239 GCA_023553655.1 Myrmecobius fasciatus
TCAGTTTCTAGCCACTACAAAAAGGGCTGCCACAAACATTCTTGCACATGTGGGGTCTTTTCCTTCCTTTATGATTTCTTTGGGATATAAGCCCAATAGAAATGCTGCTGGGTCAAAGGGTATACACAGTTTGATAACTTTTTGAGCATAGCTCCAAATTGTTCTCCAGAATGGCTGTATCCGTTCACAGCTCCACCAACAATGCATCAGTGTCCCAGCCCTCCCACAACCCCTCCAACATTCATCATTAACTTTTCCTGTCATTTTAGCCAATCTGACAGGTGTGAAGTGGTATCTCAGGGTTGTCTTGATTTGCATTTCTCTGATCAATAGTGATTTGGAGCACCTTTTCATATGACTATAAATAGTTTTAATTTCATCCTCTGAAAATTGTCTGTTCATATCCTTTGACCATTTATTGATTGGAGAATGGCTTGAATTTTTATAAATATGAGACAATTCTCTATATATTTTAGAGATGAGACCTTTATCAGAACCCTTAAATGTAAAGATGATTTCCCAATTTATTGCTTCCCTCCTAATCTTGTCTGCATTGATTTTGTTTGTACAAAAACTTTTTAACTTAATATAGTCAAAGTTATCTATCTGGTTTTCAATTAAGAGTTCCAGTTCTTCTTTGGACATAAATTTATTCCATCTCCATAGGTCTGAGAGGTAAACTATATTACATTCCTCTAATTTACTTATAGTATCACTCTTTATATCCAGATCATGAACCCATTTAGATCTTATCTTGGTATGTGGTGTTAGATGTGGGTCAAGCCCTACTTTCTTCCACACTAGTTTTCAATTTTCCCAGCAGTTTTTCTCAAATAGTGAATACTTATCCCAAAAGCTGGGGTCTTTGGGTTTATCAAAAACCAAATTGCTATAGTTATTGCCTAGTTTGTCTTGTGATTCTATCCTATTCCACTGATTGACTACTCTATTTCTTAGCCAGTACCAAATGGTTTTGATGACCGCTGCTTTATAATATAGTTTTAGATCTGGTACAGCAAGTCCACCATCATCAGCCTTTTTTCTCATTAATCCCCTTGAAATTCTTGACCTTTTGTTTTTCCAAATGAACTTTACTACTATTTTTTCTAGATCTGTAAGATAATTTCTTGGGAGTTTGATTGGTATGGCACTAAATAAGTAAATTAGTTTGGGTAGTATTGTCATTTTTATTATATTCGCTCGTCCTACCCATGAGCATTTTAAGTTTTTCCAATTGACTAGGTCTGATTTGATTTGTGTGGAAAGTGTTTTGTAGTTTAGTTCATATAGTTCCTGACTATCCCTTGGCAGATAAATTCTCAAATATTTTATACTATCAACAGTTATTTTGAATGGAATTTCTTTTTGTATCTCTTGCTGCTGAACTTTATTGGTAATATATAAAAATGCTGATGATTTATGAGGATTTATTTTGTATCCTGCAACTTTTCTAAAGTTGTGAATTGTTTCTAGTAGTTTTTTAGTTGAGTCTTTAGGGTTCTCTACGTATATCATCATGTCATCTGCAAAGAGTGATAATTTGGTTTCCTCATTACCTACTCTAATTCCTTTAATCTTTTTTTCTTCTCTTACTGCCAAAGCTAACATTTCTAAGACAATATTAAATAATAATGGTGACAGTGGGCAGCCTTGTTTCACTCCTGATCTTATTGGGAATGGTTCTAGTTTGACTCCATTACATATGATGCTTGCTGAAGGTTTTAAGTAGATACTACTTATCATTTTAAGGAAAAGCCCATTTATTCCTATACTCTCCAGTGTTTTTAATAGGAATGGGTGTTGGATTTTATCAAAGGCTTTTTCTGCATCTATGGAGATAATCATATGGTTATTATTAATTTGGTTATTAATATAATTGATTATGCTAATTGTTTTCCTAATATTGAACCAGCCCTGCATTCCTGGTATAAATCCTACTTGGTCATGATGTATTATCCTGGGGATGACTTTCTGTAATCTTGTTGCTAAAATCTTATTTAAAATTTTTGCATCAATATTCATTAGGGAAATGGGTCTATAGTTTTCTTTCTCAGTTTTCTCCCTACCTGGTTTAGCTATCAGCACCATATCTGTGTCATAGAAGGAATTTGGTAGTACACCTTCTTTCCCTATTTTTTCGAATAGTTTATATAGTATTGGGATTAATTGTTCGTTGAATGTTTGGTAGAATTCACATGTAAAACCATCTGGCCCTGGAGATTTTTTCTTAGGGAGTTGATTAATAGCTTGTTCTATTTCCTTTTCTGAAATAGGGCTATTTAAATAATTTATTTCCTCTTCTGTTAATCTGGGCAATCTATATTTTTGTAGATATTCCTCCATTTCATTTTTTTCTAGCTGCTTGCAATATCTTTTCCTTGGTTCAATAGTCCTGAAATTTGGCCACGATATTCCTTGGGGTTTTAATTTTGGGGTCTCTTTCTGGAGGTGATCGGTGAATTCTTTCAATGCCAATTTTGCCTTCTGATTCTAAAAACATCAGGGCAATTCTCTTTCATGATTTCCTGGAAGATAACATCCAGGTTCTTTTTTTCATCGTGGCTTTCAGGGAGTCCGATAATCCTTAAATTGTCTCTCCTGGATCTGTTTTCCAAGTCAGTTGTTTTTCCTAGGAGATATTTCATATTTTCTTCTATTTTTTCATTTTTTTGTTTTTGTTTAACTGATTCTTGAAGTCTTATTGAGTCATTTACTTCTATTTGTTCAATTTTAATTTTTAAAGTATTATTTCCTTCAGTTATCTTTTTTAGCTCCTTTTGTAGCTGGCCAATTGAATTTCTTGATTCAATGCATTCTTTTTCCATTTTGCCAGTTTTATTTTTCAGTGAATTGTTGTCTTTTTCCAATTCACCAATTTTGTTTTTCAGTGAATTGTTGTCTTTTTCCAATTCACCAATTTTGTTTTTCAGTTCACCATTTTTATTTTCCAGTGAATTGGTGATTTTTCCCAATTCACCAATTTTGTTTTTCAGTGAACTGTTTTCTTTTTCCAATTCACCAGTCCTATTTTCCAGTTTTTGATATTTCTGTTGCCCTGATCTCAATTTATTTCCCCATTCTTCTTCTAGCTCTCTTTTGAGATTCTTAATGCAATCATCCAGGTAAGCCTTCTGAAAGGGAGACCAACTTAAGTCTGCCTTTGTGGCTTCATCTGGGATTGTTTTCATAATGTCAGGATCTGGGGACTGTTCTATTTTTTCTCTGTAAAAGCTTTCTATGGTGAGAGCTCTCTTCTGCTTCTTGCTCATGATTTAAAGTTGGGATATTGGTCAAAAGCAGAGAAAACTGCAACAATTTGTATTTGCCCTGGGGCAGTTTGCCAAGTTGACTTCCGGTCTGAGGCTGGTGGGGCTAGATTTGCACTAGGACCACGTTTTCAGCTTCTCTCGATCCACCCTTTACCAAAGGCAGATCTGCCAAAGCACCTGCCCGCAAGCAGAGCAAAGTGGCCCAGGCGTCTCCCAGGGGCTTTCTGGGTGCCTCAAATACGCCCCTCTATTGCAGCCCTGACTTCCGTCCCGGCTGAAGTCTGATCGCGCCGATTTCCCCTGAGGCTAATCTTCTCTGGAGTTCTTTCAAGGTAGATTTTTGATAGAAGTGCGTTGTAGTCCAAATGTTTGGCGGAGTCCTCACTCAAAAACCAGTTCAAAGGCTCACTTTGTCTGGGTTTGAGGGAAGGTCCCAGGAGTTCACAGAGAAAGCTGTCTGCTGTTTGCCATCTTGGCTCCGCCCAAATTGCTTTTTTGTAATGGTTAGATTAGTTCACAGCACTATCAGTAGTGCACTAATAAGCCTTCTCTACCCTTTCTTGAATAACTGGGATTCTTCTTTCCCTTTTTTGCCAATCTGATTGATGTGAGGTAAAATCTCAAATTTGTTTTAATTTTCATTTCTATTATTATTAGTGACATGAAGCATTCTTTTTTATATATGGGAGTTCTTTCTTCTTTCATATGATTTTCTTCTTTTGTATGCTATTTATTTATTTTTCTTTGACCATTTATTTATTTGGGAATCAATCTTGTTCTTATGTATTTGAATCCATTCCCTACATATCTGACATAGCAGATCTTTTTTGGCATAATTGTTGCAAAATTAAAAAAAATGTAAGAAAGTTTTCAAACTATAGGCCCATGATATCTATTCAGATTCCTGGGACAATTCTGGAATAAGTCCTTAAATATGTGTTATTTGAACCTCTATAGTGGGAAGTGGTTAATCCAAAGAGCTAATGTGGTTTCTTCAGCTACAGATCCTGCCAGACTAAAATAACATCCCTTTTTTGGACAAGTTTATTAAATTAGTAGATGAAGGAAATGATGGTTCAATTTTTAATAAAGTTATTGATAAAATATCCCATACTATTCTCTTGTAAAAGATAGAGGAATGAGAATTAGATGATGATACAGTGAGGTGAATACAGAATTGGTTGGATAGCCAGACCCAAAGAATTAATAGTGAAATGTAAAAGTGACAGCAATTCTTTAGTAGAATGCTTTCACCTTGAGAGGTGGGGTCTCCTCTTCCTGAGAGGTTTTCAGACTGGATAATCCTTTGTTAGAAACAGAACAGGAGTCTTTTCAGAGATGAATTGGTCTTGAAGATATCAGTAAAAATAGATACATTTAAATGAAACAAGAAAGGAAATTACATTGAATTTACAGGTGTTGTATATCAGGAAAAGATAGCACTGCTTAATACATATTCATGGAATGACACAGAATCCAAGTATTTAAATGAAAGATTAATCAAATTTTAGGGAGAAAGAACTGTAATAGTTTAAAGAAGCTATAATAGTAATAGCCTTCTAGGTGTTACCTTTTACAGCTAGACAAATCATACAAAAAAAACCCCCAAAACTTTGAGCCTGAATAGGCTTTATTTTGTTTGTTTTGATTTTTAAAAAAGACATCTATGATAAGTATCTAGTAATTAGAGAATGGAAATAGTAAAGAATATAT
Organism: Myrmecobius fasciatus; assembly: GCA_023553655.1. Lineage (NCBI taxonomy): Eukaryota > Metazoa > Chordata > Mammalia > Dasyuromorphia > Myrmecobiidae > Myrmecobius > Myrmecobius fasciatus. The sequence continues at coordinate 4,983 of JAJPUD010001321.1, forward strand.
ACATTTCTTGGTTGTCTGTGGAAGCTTTATAGAAACTAACTCTCTCTCAGGACATAGAAACCTCAGAAAGACAGAAATATTGAAAATATCCTTAACTGACCATAACCAAAAAATTATAATCAACAAGAGGTACCGGGGGAAAATGGATTTAAATTGGCATGAAGAATAAATGATTTAATTTATAAATCTGTCTCTTTGAAATTTCTGCCCACTGTTCCAAGTTTCTGCCCATGTAGAAAAATCAAATTTCTTTTCTAAATGTCAACCCTTTAAGTATTTGAAAATGTATTCCATGATCTTTATCTCCCCCTTCTCCATTCCCATTTCATCTTTTCTCTCTATCTGTTTCCGCATAATTCTCTTCATTGACTTTGGGACTAAAGAAGAGCAGATAGCGAGAAAATGGAGATTTTGTATAGATAACTACCGAGTAGCTAGATAACATTTATATAACACTTTACACATATCTCATTAGATCCTCATAGCCACTCTGGGAAGAACAACTGTTATGATCCCATTTTATAGATAATAAAACTGAAACAGACTGGTTTAGTGACTTGCTTAGAGTCACAAAGCTTTAAGGTTGTATTTGAACTCAAGTCTTCCTTATTTCAATCCCAGACTCAGCAATGCCTTACCTAGGAGAAGAGAGGAGAGAAGGTGGAAATAGGGAGGAGAGAATATGGCAGTTAAATTGGATGAAGTAAAAATGTCAAGGAAAGAAGGATGTGTGTATGTGTGTGTGTGTGTGTGTGTGTGTGGGTGTGGGTGTGGGTGTGGGTGTGGGTGTGTGTGGGTGGGTATGGAAGAAACCTGAGCATTTTTATAGGCAAATGGGAAAGGAGCAGTGAAAAGAAAGAAATTGAACATGCTTTAAGGAGAGAGGCTGGCTACTGGAGCAAGTTTCTAGAAGATATTAGAGAGAGTAAAAGCCAAAGGTTTGTAGAGGTATTAGTCTTAATAAAGAGTAGGAATATTTATACTTTTGTGATTGGATCTACTAAAAAAAGGAATTGATGTAATCATTTTGATGCCTAGAGACGGAGAGCTGAGGCAGTTTACATTGAGTAACCTCAGTCTTTTCATTGAAATAGGAGACTTGGACATTTGCTATTAAGAAAGGAAGAGAAACAACAAGGGAGAAAAGAAAACATTTGCCACAATCACTGTAGAAAATGAGATAGTGAATAGATGATATAGAAGTATGAGAAAATTCTTAGCAATCATGCTATGAATTTACAGTAGGTTCAATCAATTCAATTTTTGTGATCTTTTCAGTGATACTTTACTGTCCTAATATAGAACTAGAGAAATCAGATAGTGGAAAATCCTCAATCCAGGCATGAGGTTCCACAAGTAGTGAATAATGGAAGGTGATTGGAGTGGAGAGAGGAGGGATTTTAGGGTTATAATTAATAAAACTTTATGATATTTTACATTTTTGACCTTTGAAATTATCTTGTGAGATAAGTGCTAATAGTGTTATTTTCTTCATTTTGTAGATGAAAACCTCTTCCCACCCAACCCTGAGCATTTTCATTATTTATCCAAGATCACACAACTCATAAGGGATAGAGGTGGGAACACTTTCTCTTCCCTTGGCTTCCTTGCCATTGCTCTTTCTTAATCTCTTCCTCTCTCTTTGAAAAATCTTTTAAACATCCTTTGTTGTTTCTCTTTCTTCTGCACAATCTTTAAGATTGGCTAAATCCCAAGATTTTGTTTTTCCATTTTCTTATCTTTATAAACTCTCATCTTTGCAATACGATTGTTTCCTAAGGTCACTTATCTCTCTATGAATTCCAAATATAAATCACTATCCCTGCTTATTTCCTTGAATTTTGATTTAAAATTTCCAACTTTTCCTGAACATGTCTATTTGGATTTCCCACTTACCTCAAATTCAACATATCCAAAATTGAACTCAATATCATCTCTTCCTTATCTTTTCATTACAGAGAAGGTGCAAACCTGCATTGGTAGAGTGTTCTCACCTATGAACTGCCTGTACCAATGAAGCTCTAGGAAATCACAGTCCTCTCCCACCCTTTCTTACCACAAAAATGTTTACATATATTTTTGGCATGTTAAGGCCTTTCTTTTTGTCATTAATTTCCTAGGGATTCATGCATAGCAGTGGAATCTCATGCCAAAGGTTATGGATTTTCCAGGAATGTTCTTTGTGTAATCCTGAATTGCTTTTCAGAATGGCCATACCAATTCACATTACTCTACATCTAATTTCTTTGCTACTACTTAAAAAAAATCTTTGCATCAATATTCATTAGGGAAATTGGCCTATAATTTTCTTTTTCTGTTTTTTGGCTCTTCCTGGTTTAAGTATCAGCACCACATTTATGTCATAAAAGGAATTTGGCAGAACCCCATTCTTCACCTATTTTTCCAAATAGTTTATGTAGTACTGGATGAATTTAAATGTTTGGTAGAATTCACTTGAATATAGATCTGACCTTGGAAATTCATTCTGGTACATTTTCAATATACAATACTTCTTGAAAGAAGGAGAAAAACAAGTATTTATTACCTACTATATGCCAGGAACTATGCTAAGCTCTTGACAAATAGCTGGTTTGATCCTTATAACAACCCTGGGAAATAGATTGTATTATTATTCTATTTTATAGTTGGGGAAACCGAGGCAGTCACAGGATAGCTGATTGCTCACTCCCCAAATTAGTAAGTGCCTAAGGTCACATGTGAACTCAGGTCTTCCAGATTCCAATTAGTTCCCATGGTCTATCTACTGTACTCCTTGATTCCTTACTCAAAATATTGATGAAGAAGATTTATGAAGTTGTAATCAGAGGACTTCAGTTCAAGATTCTGTTCTACCCCAACTACTTGTATGCCCTTTATGGAAGTTGCTTAAAATTCCTATTCTTATATTCCTCATCTATAAAAGGAGATGGATGGACTAAATAACTTCTGAAGTTCTGTTCAGGTCTAAAGCTAGGAGCTCATGATTTAATCTCATGAGCCTTAAGATTGTCTCCAATGTGAAAGACACTATATTATGCTGTGGATAATTTTAGGTTTTTTTGAAAATGTAAATATGGCAAATGGGGAATAGGTTTAGCCACTGCTCTGAAAAATATCTAAACTTCCAATTTTAAGGCTTTACCCAGAGATTGGAGAATGTTAAAGAAGGCCCTATCACCCTCTAGTGGTATCAAAAATGCATTGACAACAGTCTGAGATTTTTATTTTTCTCCTTTCTTATCACATCCAGTTTCTGTGGAACCTGGAGGGTCCCCAATTAGCCTGCACTGAATGCACAAAACCAGAATTAGTATCAGTAGTTTGAATTTCTGATAAACAAAGAAAGGCCACAGAAAAAAACACAAAATACATTAACCACAGAAAGGGGCTCTGTTTTTTATTTCTGGCTCCCCGTGTGATTTATGTCAGAGCATGTCTGGCCTTTAAGATGCAGAAGCTTCATTATCTTTTCCCTAAAACTTTCTTCTTCCAAAATTTCCTATTTCTTTGAAGGGTATTACCATCCTTCCATTCACCCAGTCTCACAATATAGGTGTCATCTTTGGCTCTTTCTCACTCGCACTCATCCCGTATAATCAATCTCCTCATTCCCATCTGTTGCCTATTTAGCTACAAAAGTGATCTTCCTAAAAACATATTTGATATCATCACTCTTATACTCAATAAATTCCAGTGGATCCCTATTATTTCCAACTAAATATAAAATCCTCTGTTTGGCAATTTAAATCTTTCATAACCTGACTCCTTTATACCTTTCCATTGTCTTAAATTATATTTCCCTCTACATGTTCTGCTTTCTTGTCACTGGTCTACCTTCTTGTAATTCCTTAAACATGACATTCCATTTCTAGATGCCCTGGTTTTTCACCAACTGTCTCCCATTCCTGGAATGCTGTCCCTACTCACCTCTGTTTTTTGTGTTCCCTTGCTTCCTTAAAAATTGTACTCCCTGTCCATTCTCCCCTCCCCTCATCCCACCTTTTGTTAGAGCCTTCTCTCCAAAAGGTTGAAAACAATTCATTCCATTGGACATGATGGTGGTCAAAAAAGGCTCTATGGGATAATTAGAGCTTGATTAGACATTGAAGACCCCAAGGTCATCCATTTCATCTTGGATTATTGCCAATAATCTTGATTTTTATCACGCTATTAGACTTCAATGTCTCTGAAAAAGAGAGGGAGGCTTTTGTGCAACCCTGCCTCACTTAAATCCAATTCATGTGCATGTCAAACCATCATCCCTCCTAATGTCACTAGTCTTTTTCGAAAATGAAGGACAAACTGCAAACAACAACCTCCTATTTACAGTGTATTGTATCTTGTATGTAAGTAGTTATTTGTGTACTGTCTCCCCATTAGAATGTCAGCTCTTTGAGGAAAGAGATGACATTTTTGCCTTTTAATCTACAGTATTTAATAAGGTTGTTTAATAAGATAGATTCTGGATCAGCATTTCTGAGATCCTGAAGAAGAATCAAACCTAGGACTTATTTAAGTCAGACTCCAAAAAAGATGAGACTTACTGACCTTTCATTTTACAGGCTAACTCATTTTACAAGAATACTTAGGACCAAAGAAGTAGTCCAGAGCCTATCCATGAGAATTACTGAAAGCTTCTGCATCAATTTCTGATCTCAAAGTAGAAAAGCTGTTGTAAACTAATGTCTTATGTTGAATTCTTCTTGCTTTAACAAGAGGTTTATTGTAAAATACTGAATTTCTGGGTCAGCTCTTCCCTACTTGAATATTGTAGTCAGAGACTTAAGAGGTAGAAGTTGGAGTCCATTTGAAGAGTCTTAGTTTTTGGAGAATGAAGATGTGAAGTGTAAGAACATTATACTCTCTGAAACATGCATTTTTTAAAAAAAAATTATGTTTCATCTACTCTAATTATACAGTTGCTTAACCAGTTTAACTGGGTTGAGGGTTGAGGAAGTATAAGAATGATAAAAACAAAACTGAATCTGGAAGAAATAGGAATGACTGGTAGGTGGGGGCAAAGCCAAGTGTCATGAATTATAAATAAGGACTAGACCTGCGATCTCATTTATATAGAAAAATCCCTCTCTCTTCTCATGCAGCAGATAGCCTTAGTGATTGATTTGCCTATAATTTATAGAACCAGGGTGTGTCAATGATGGGAATTATATTTAGGATTTTCTAGTTATGGGACTAGCTTTCTATCTACTTTTCCATGTTGTCTCTCAAATAAATATTAAGAAATGTTTCTAGACTAAAAAGATCAGAAACACATGACAGTAATGGCTATAGAATAGTTGACAAACATCTGGGTTCCTACCTAAAAGTAAAAGTCAAACATTTACATGTAGCTTTTTTCTTTCCAAAGCACCTGGGATCTTAGTATTATAGGACTGGGAGTCAGAAGGGAGCTTCATGGATCCCTTATTCAACTCTTCATTATATAATTGAGGAAGCTGAGACAATGTAAAGAGAAGTAGTTTTTCTTAGGTCACATAGACAGTAATTAGTAGATTCAGAACTGCTCTTCCCCTTGGTATATTTCCTGCTTTACATTTTTTTCTCTTAAGGTTCTCTCTAGACACTTCATTGTGGCAAGAAGATGACCCTAAGTTGGTAGAGAGACTAGGCTAGCAGAAGACTTTTTGAAATATTTGGATAAAATTTGAGTAGTAGCCTAATGATAGACTATATATCTATCTTCTGGAGAGTGGTTTAGGTTAATTTGGAAAAGTTTATCATCAAATAGTTGGCTAGTAAACAATATTATATATCATCATTATCGTCATTATTATTATTGATTACAATCCAAGAAACTGTTCAGATAGTTAGACTCCTCATGACCCTGATAGTGGTTTTCTTGGCAAAGATACTGAAGTGGTTTGCCATTTCCTTCTCTACAATTTACAGAGGAGGAAACGGAAGTAAACAGGGTTTATTTCAAGTAATATTACTCCTTTACAGAGGTAAAACTTGAGGAATAAAAGTACTAAATAAATGTCTCAAAGTAGTGAGTGGTACACTCTAAAGCATGGGCAAGATCTATTAAGTTCAATCACGATCAGGATGAAATACAAGGAAGATGTCTTGACTATCATTTCATTTAATTAATCAATTATTTACTAAGGGCTTCAGCTTACTTTCTACTAGTCTACTTGGTTGGTATAACATGCACATTACATAAATACAAACTATATAAAAAGTAACAAAGTATCTAGTAGCTTACCTTGTGTGGAGGAGAAGCAACACTTTCAGATAAGTAAATACAAAATATATGCAAAAAAGTAATTGGGAGAGGGTACTAACAAGTAGAACAATTGGGTAGTGTGGGAAATCTAGCAGCTGGGTGGTACAATGGATAGAGCCTGGATTCAAGAAGACTTCATTTTAAGATGCTTACTAACTGTTGATCCTGGACAAATCACTTAACCCTATTTGCCTCAGTTTCCTCATCTGTAAAATGAGATAGACAGAAATGGCAACTCACTTCAGTCTCTTTGCCAAGAAAACTCCAAATGGGGTTACAAAGAGTCACATACAACTGAACAACAACTAACAAGTAGGAAACCAGGAAAAAGCTCCCCTATAGGAAATAGTGCTTGAAGTGAGCCTTTCCTCAAAATAGGAAAGAGATCCAAGGCATCCATCAGGAGGGAGGGAATTCTAGGTAAGTAGGATCAGCCTTTACAAAATTTATCAGGTACTCAACAAGGATTTATTAAGCTTATGTGCCGGGTACCATGCTAAGCAATGAGAATATAAATATAAGCAAAAAGAAATACAACTTCTGTCCTCAAAGAGTTTACCATCTAATGAGGAAGAGAACATATTAAAATGATACTGAAAAGGGGGAGGAAGAAGATATTCAGCACAGTGGAATGATGGAGAAGTTTTGTTTGGAGTATAGCCTAATGAAAAATGAAGAGATGGCTGGCCTGATGGTCCTCCTCAAATGGAGATTCCTGGAAGAGCTATTCAATCAGAGGGAGGAATCCAAGAGGACAAATGATTTTTTTTTCTTCTACATTTATTTTATTAAAAAATTTTAAACAAAATGAGAAAAGAAAAATAACTTGATATATATATATATATATATATATATACAGCAGACTATAAGAGAAGCTTCAATATAAAACAAATTTCCATTTCAAGAAAACCTCTTTATAAATACTATATATTGCTTACAAAGCTGCCCAGTTTTTCTTTGCTTCCTTGTTGGTTTTCTTTTGTTTTCTGTTGTATATTTTTTATTTCATTTCCCCCCTTCCACTCTCCCCCCTTACTCTTGCAATTAAATATGAATATCTATATATGTATATATCTATAAACATACAAATATATGTAAGACCATTATATGCTTATTTCTACCTATCATCTATTTATTTGAAGATTAGATAACATCTTTTTTCATATGTCCAAGTCTTTCCATGTTTTTCTAAATCAACCATCATTTCCCACACTACCACAGTATTCCAACCAAATCATATCTTATCAGATTGTCTATGAAAGATTTCTTGTCCAATTTTCTGCATTCCTTATATTCTTGTCTATATAGGTTTTACTCATAAAATAAGATTTTAATTTAAAATTATCAAAATTGTTCTTTTTATACTTCAACAGTGCTCTCCCTTATAATAGTTTAGATCTGATACTGTTGAATCTATTTCCTTTACTTGTTTTTTTTTTTTTCCTGGTTTCTTTGAAGTTCCTGGGTTTTGCTCTTCCAAGCAAACTTTGTTATTATTTTTCTGAGCAAACTAAATTTTTAGTAATTTAATTGAGATAACATTGAATAAGTAGGTTATGTAAAATTGTCATTTAAAAATTATATTGACTTTATCCATGAACAGTAAATATTACTTCAATTATTTAGACCTGAATTTATTTGTATAATAATGTTTAATATTTATGTTCATATAATTCCTGTGTCTATTTTTGCAGGTATACACTCAGGTATTATATAGTATCTAGATATTTTAAGTGGTTTAAAACAATATTGAATAATATTGTTGATACATAGTATAGTTCTTTATTTTTCACTTTTATTTAAATCTATTTTAAATTTAACTTTGTCTGAAATCATGGTTACTATCCCTGCTTTTCATTACATAATATTTTGTACTCCTGCCCATTATTTTATTTTTTTATGTGTATTCTCATTTTGTAATATTTCCTGAAAGCAACATATTATTGACTTCAAAATTTTAATGTGCTATCAATTTCCATTTTATGTGTAAATTTATCCCATTCATATTCTAGACTATGATTATTTGTGTATTTTCCTCCTTCCTATTTTTCCTCACCATTCTTCTCACACTATTTACCCTTTCTCTCCTCACTCCTCTGTTTTGCTTCTACCTACTATCCTGTCCTCCTATTCCTTAATCTACCCACCCCTCTAATAGTCCCTCACTTATCCTTTCCCTTCACCCTATGCTCTTTCCTTCTATTTCTTTCTGAATTTATAGAGGGTACTTTTGAAATGTGAATTGTAGAGATAAAGAGATAATCCTAGGTGAAGTGATTTTAGGACATGTGGAGAAATAATGACGAGAAAAAGAAATGGTAGATAGGGTAAAACAAATAGGCCAATTAGGTTAGAATACAGAGGATTTGCAGGGAAATAATATGTAATCAGTGTGGAAGAATGGCCTGGTTGATATTCTGAAGAGCTAACATATCAAATTCAGAAGTATAATTTTTAGAGGCAATAGAGATCCACTGAAATATGTGGGTGATTTAGCTAGACCTGTGCCTTAGGAAAATTACTCTGGCAACTATTTGGAGGATGGTTTGAAGAGGGGAAAGGCTTTTGAAAAAGTCTAAACCTGAATTAGAGAGATTATTATGTGAATAGAGGGAACAACAACAACAACAAAACCCCCAAAGATTTGCAAAGGTAGAATTTATCCAACTTGACAATTCTTGCTCTGAGCTATATAATTGCTGTCCATGAAAACTGCTAAATTCAAATTAGGTGTCTCTTTCCTTTATCCCCCATCTATTTTCCAGAGAGTTAAATAGAAAATGCAGAAACTGTTATTTGTTTCATAGAGAATGAAGCCTTTGGGCCACTTTTACAAAAGTGGTATGTGGTTTTTCAGAATTAAGCTCTGAGATGACTTTTGGCCTCAAATATTATACAATCAAATGTAATTGCTTTGGGAATTGGCTTCAATAACTGGGAAAGCAGATTCTGTTATCCAGAATTCACCATGGGATTAGTATGGACAAAGGTTGCATACAGCAAGTAGCTAAGATTACACCAGTACCTCCCTTGATACATGGATTTCCATGGAAATGACCTAATCAAAAGCAATATCAAAATTTTCTCCCTAATTCATGACCTCAAAAAAAGTTTCTTGCAATGAATTAGGAACACAAAAAGATAAACTGCTCAATTCAAGTCATCAAGCATTCATTAAGTGCCTACTTTTGTACAAGGTATAAGCTAAGTGCTGAAGATACAAGAGCAAAAGTGAATTATTAGTTCATTTCCTCAAGGAGTTTACTTATTACTTGCTAGAGTGGGAATTCCTAATTTTTTTTTTAACAAGCGTCATGGACTTCTTTGGCAGTCTGGTGAAACCTATATATGCCTCATAGATTTAAATGCTTTAAAAACAAACTATATAAGATTGCAAAATAAACCAAAGGTTAGTTAAAATATGAGTGTATTATTTTCCCATTCAAATTTCTGGGTCACAGATTAAGAATCACTGTAGTAGGAGAGAAGAAAAAGTCATTACAAGATAATTTGATATCTTTTTTTCCCCCTTCCTGAGGCAACTGGGGTTAAGTGACTTTCCCAGAGTCACACAGCTAGGAAGTGTTAAGTGTCTGAGATCAAATTTGAACTCAAGTCCTCCTGACTTCAGGGCTGGTCCTTTATCCACTGCACCATCTAGCTGCCCTTACAAGATAATTTGAGTTGAGAGAACACCAATAACTGAAAATATAAGATTTGAATTGAATTTTGAAGGAAATTAGCAATTTTAAAGGTAAGTGGTAAGGAGGAAGTACATTCCAAGTAAAAGAGAACAACTCATACAAAGGCATAGAGGAAAAAATGCTAATTTTGAATTTAGAATGCTTTTTGAGCAATAGCTGTCAGCTCGCTGTGTTTGGATTTTAGAAAGCATGAAGGAAAGGTAAGCTAGAGCTAGAATGTGATGTTTCAAATCCTGGTCTGGAGAGTTAATATTTTATTCTGGAGATAAAAGAGATCCCCTAGAACTTCTTGAACAAGGAAATGATATACTTAGAAGTGCTCCAGGAAGATTATTTTGTAAAGATCAAGCATTTGTTAAGTACTTTATATATATGAAATGCTGTGCTGGACACTAGATATACCCCTTAAATAATTGAGAATAATTCCCTAAAGCCAAGCTAATGCTTGAGTCCCCATTAGTGTGCTCTATCCATTTTAGGTAGAGAAAAAAAAAACCTGCTTTCAAGGATCTTGCATTCTAATTCTATTATATTGTTCTGTCATTTCAGTCATTTCTGATTCTTCCTGACTTTGAGGTTTCCTTGGCGAAAATACTGTAGTAGTTTGCCATTTCCCTTTCCAATTCATTTTATAGATGAGGAAATTAAACAGGATTAAGTGACTTGCCTAGGGTCACACTGAAAGTGTTTGAGACCAGATTTGAACTTAGATCTTCCTGAATTTAGCCTTGGCATTCTAGCCACTGAACTACCTAGTTACCTATGGAGATAACATGTGAATAATTAGATTTATATGAGATATGTCTATCAATCCATCTATCCATTTTATACCTAACCTTAAGATATCATCTATACATATATAGTATATATATATATATGAGTACACACACACACACACACATATATATATATATATACGTATATCATCTCTATGTGGAATAAATATAAGGTAACCATAGAAAAGGCATTAGCAGCTATAGGGAATTCTTTTTTTTTTTTCTTTTTGCTGAGGCAATTGAAGTTAAGTGACTTGCCCAGGGTCACACAGCTAGGGAATGTTAAGTGTCTGAGACTAGATTTGAATTCAGGTCCTCTTGACTTTAGGGCTGGTGCTCTATCCACTTGCACCACCTAGCTGCCCTGGCTACTGAAGGAAGTCAGCATGTCTAAGAGGTAGAGGTATGGAGAGAAAGTTGTTCAAGTATGGAAATATTCTAGCCTCAAAGATGAAAGATGGAGTGTTGTATGTGATGCACAGTGAGTTAACTAGTATAGAGTGTACTAGAGTGTGTTATTATATATATATATATATATATATATATTTGATATATATATATGTTAGAGTATATGGAGGAGAATAATGTCTAAGAATTTTTGGAAAGATAGGAAGGAGCCATGGTGGAGGATGATCTTTATGTAGGCTATATAAGCTCTGGGTTGCCTTATACTACTTTCTATTTTCACATAAGAGTTTTGGGTTTTAGAAAAAAGATACATTTCTTCTTCAGGGCACTAGAGATATCACTAAACAGTTGAGAATAATTCTCTAAAGCCATTAGCTTGAGCTCCCACCAGTGAGCTTCCCCAGCAAGATTTTCAATTGAGAATAATTTGTCAGTCAGCCTTAAGTAGTTTTTAGAAAAGGGTATTTACTAAGTGGTACAAAACATTCCTTACTTTCCCCCAATGTTTGTGACATACTTTCCAAAAGTATATGCAGAGCCTAGGATAAAGTGGGCTCAAGTTTAAAGAGTACTTGAGGCAAAGGATAACTCAAAATTCCTGGTTGCTAGAAGTACTTTTTTTCCCATTTGTGAAGTATTCAAGAAATTTCTGTCAGATAAAGTGTAGTTTCTTTGCTGGACTTGTTCAGCCACGAATCTATGTACAGTCTGTTTTTGGATCCCAATACAACCACTACCATAAACTTAATTGGAGATATTGCTAGGTCACTGATGGCAAAATAAGAAACCCAAACCATACCCTTTGAAGTTTGATATGTTCTCTTCTGACTAAAAGTGAAGAAGAGGGATATAGACCAGTACCAATGCTTCCAATTCTCCCCATGCAGAGTTCTTCCTTCTTGGTTTTACTGGGATATGACACTTACTTCAACTTCTCAAATAACCCTGGTTCTAATTTATTTATAGATCATCCCTGGGTCATGAGCAAGTTTTTTAAGTTTATCCAAACACAGTCCTTGTGCAACTTCATTCCAATTCCAAGAACTTTTTGCAGTTAGTTTAAAGCATATTAGTGGTATTAATTAATTGGGTATCTTATCACTTACTTAAAGTAAAATAGGATGACTTGTTTGAATGAGGGAAATGACATTATCATACCTAATCTTTAGGAAAATATCTTTGGTAGCTGCATGGAAGATGGATTGGAGAGGGAACAGTGTTAAAGCAGAAAGCCCAATTAGGAGACTCTTATAATAGTACAGGTGAGAAGTGAGGAGGGCCTTAATTAGAGTGGTAGCTCTAGTTGCAGGGACATATTTGGAGATAGAAATGGCCAGATTTGGCTAAAGATTGGACATGTAGAATGAGGAAGAATGAAAAAAATTGATTTGACACAAAAGCCTACTTGGTGACTATAAGATGGATGATGTTCTTGATAGTAAGAGGGAAATTCTGAAGAAAAGTGGCGGTAGGTGAGTTAACTAGTTCTTTGAACCAGTTGAATTTAATAAGTCCATCAGATATTTAATTTAACAGGCCTTTAGGGGAGAATACAAAGATTGTCTTGCTATATAGTAGACATAATTGAGATTAGTATGGATTGGAGAGTGGAGTAGATTAGAACTGGAGATAGCAATTAAGGAGCCTATTATAGTAGTGTTAAGGGCTCTGATTAGGGTGGTAGTAGAGTAAGTGGAGAGATGTAAAGCAGGAATGAGAAATGTTATGGAGAAATAAATTCAAAGGTGATGGGGCATTAGGAGTAAGAAAGAATGAAAAATCAGGATGATTCTGAAATTGGATGAAACTGAGTGACTTGAATTGTGGTTATGTTCACAATTGAAACAGAAATAGGGATGATGCATGTGTGTATATGTGTGTATGTGTTTGTACATGCATACATACACATGCACTTCTAGAGGAAAAAATACAGAGTTTTGTTTTGGATATGTTGAAACTGAGATGCACTGGGGGAATTCAGATAGAGGTGTTTAATAAGCAGTGGATGCTAGACTAGAGCTGAGGAATGAGAGGAGGTTTATATGAATGGTTTTGAAAGACATCTGCATAGAGATTACAAATGTACTGATGGAAACTGATGAGATCACTAAGGGAGAGAATATATATAAAGAAGATAGATCTGGAAGTGGCTGATGATTCAGCAAAGAAGTTTGAGAAGGAGAGGTAAGAAGGAAAACCAAAATAGGGCAGTAACATAAAAGCAGGAGGAAAGAGCATTCAGGAAAAGAGTGTGTTCAGCAATCAAGACCAGCAGAGATTTTTTTAAAAGTATAAGAGTTGACTAAGGGTCAGCCTTGAATGGAGCAATTTCTCTTTCTGGATAATGTCTTTGGATTCATTGGATAGTATTATTACTTGATTACTTGCTTATGAGAAAATATCTATTGTGGCACAGAAGATTGTGGGGAACCCCAATGTGGGTGAAAGAATTCAGCCATTTACAAGTCTATACCAAACCAATCTGGTTTACTAATGGGAATGCTGTGAATGCCTGACACTTTGTTCTTTTTTTTCACCCACACTGCTGATATTTTCTCTAGGCTTCCAAAGCTTGTCAAATGCCAACTCCCAGGCTTTCTTAGTCTGTGGCTTCAAATTCCCCATTGTCTTACTAAAGTTTAGATGTCCCTTTACTAAAGAAAAGGTGTGCCTGAAAAAACACAAATTTTCATCTTGTAGGGCCAAGCTCTTCCTTTGCCCTGATTGCTATCATTTCTTCAATGTACTCTTAAAAGGCTTGTGTAAAGAGCCAAAGTTGGATTGTTAAAATTAAAAGGTCATATTAGAATGCAGAAATACTTCACTGAGGCTTTTTTGGGCTGCTGAATTTCTGAGGCATTTTTGTCCTGGAAGAGAATTTTTAAAATTAAGGTCTGATTTAGGTATAATTGAATGATAGATTATAATCTTATTGTATGATTGTAGATCTGGAGCCAGAGAGTACTTCAGAGACATTCTAGTCCAATCCTTTCAAACTGAGATAAACGAGTATAAAGTAATGCATGCAAGTGGTATGAGAAGTGGGATTTGAACACTTCTGCCTGATTCTCTTAGCTGCTAGTGTTTTCCTCCTCCCAAACTCAACTGTGTTATATGCTTATATATGTGTATATTGTCCCCTTTTTATAGAATGTAAGATTTTTGAGGGCAGGGATTATTTAATTTTTGTCCTTGTATTTACAGCATCTAGCACAGTGTCTTATAGTAGCCATTTAAAAACTTATTGTTTGATTGATTGAAGCCAGGTCCTTAATTTTGAAGTCAGTACATTTTTCCTTATGTTAATTAAAGTCAATGAAACAGATTTATGAGAAGCAAAAGAAAATCCCTCAAATAATTGGACTTTTATTCATGTTTTTTTTACAAGTTTATATTAGCCTTTATTTGGAATTGCTCCACCTTCATTTATTTTACTTTGAAACTCATCAATTACTCTGCTTTCACCAGAAATGTAACATTCATACTATTCATTGAAGCCATCACGTAACTATCCTTCTTGTGCCTAATTGTCCACATAATGTCATGCTCCTGGTGCAAGTTCTTTATGTGTTTTGGTCATTTCAATACATGTGGTGGCAGTGACTTGAATGTTCAGTGGATTTACCCACATACCCAGATCTCCACATAGGAGAATGAAGTTGAGTAGAGGCAGGTGTGGAAGGGGTATGAAAGGATCAGAAGAGGTCTAATCATACTTTCCAAGATAAATCCAGGCAGAGGGTCACCTAATGCCAGAGGAAAATAGAATTTGTATATTCCTAAGGAATATTTTCAAGAATTTCTTGCTCAAATCTAATCAAGAAACATTTGACTCATTTTATCAGATGTGATTTTGTTTGAAAGTGAAATTCTTAACTTTTTCTGTGTGTGTGTGTGTGTGTGTGTGTGTATGTGATGGACCCCTTTGGCTGCCTAGTGAAGTTAATCTCTTCACAGTATAATTTTTTTTTTTTTTTTTTTTTTTTTTTTTTGCTTTTTTTGCTTGCCCAGGTCACACAGCTAGGGAATGTTAAGTGTTTGAGACCATATTTGAACTCAGGTCCTCCTGACTTCAGGGCTGGTGCTCTAACCACTGCGCCACCTAGCTGCCCCACAGTATAATTTTTAAATACTTAAAATAAAATACATAAGATTATAAGAGAAATCAATTATATTTAAATATAATTATCTGGCCACAGACACTTAACACTTCCCAGATGTGTGATCCTGGGCAAGTCACTTAACCCCAAATACCTCAGAAAAAAAAAAAAAAGAAAGAAAAGAAAAGAAAAGAAAGAAAAAACACCCCACAACTAAATTCATGGACCACAGGTTAAGAAGTTCTTCTTTCAGTGTTTCCAGAAAGTCAGAACTAAAAGCAGCTATTAAGATAATCTAGTTTAGGACTTTTAAAACTTTTTTCTCTCATGACCCCTCTTTGCCTAATAAATTTTTATGTAGCCCTGGGTATATAGGTACATGAAGTAGGTATACAAATCAAACACTTACTGATAAAAAATCATAATTTCACAACCTCCACATTCAGTGATGAGATCCTATATGAGGTCATGATGCACAGTTTAAGAAGCTTTGATCTAGTCTTACCCCATTATTTTACTGATGACGTTTCTAAGGCCTACAAAGGTTTCTTTATTTGACTGTAGTGGAACTGGTAGGGCAGCAAGCTGGCACACTGGGCTAAAAACCAGGAAGACTCATCTTCCTGAGTTTAAATCTAGCCTCATTAGCTTATGAACTGTATGACCTGGAAATCACTTAACCCTGTTTGCCTCAGTTCCCTCTTTTGTAAAATGAGTTGGAGAAGGAAGTGACAAACTATGCTAGTATCTTTTCCCAAGAAAACCCTCAATGGGATCATGAATAGTCAGACATGACTGAAACAACTGAATAACAACAAGAAAATGGAACTTACATAAAAGTTACTCAGCTGTTTAAGATTATATGCATGATCACTAATGCCATACAAAAAGCAAGAGGGCAAGAAAAAAAAAGAAGGTGATATTGGATATACTTTATGAAAAGCTTGAGTTGCTGTATACAGGATCCTTGCCAAGAGCAGTTAATCAGAACAGCATTGCTGTGGAATGACAATCCAGCCTGGTGCTGACTTCTTCCCTTCATTAAGCCTAATGTAGTTTTGGAGGCTGCTGTTGCCACCACAACATTTCTTCACAGGCTCAACAAAGAATGAGTCATCACATGGCAATGTCTTTCACATACCAACTCCCTTTCCTCCCTTGTTCAGTGAAAGGCCTGTCAGATCTTGCTTCTTGGTTAGAAGTGCTTATTTTACAAGGACTCCTATATTTCCAGAGTTCCTTAAATATATACACTGTGCTTCAGAACACAGATTTCTTTGAGACGGGTATTTCCACAGGGAAGTTTTAACAATAGATTATATCGATCTTCTGTGCACAGATAGATTTTACAGACTTCTCAGTTCTATTTTTGGGTGGAGGATTATTCTTTGTTAGTGGCCGCCCTGTATTTGGGATAGTCATTTTTTGCAGGAGACCCTGTGACACAGGGACATGTATATATCC
The DNA here is from genome assembly GCA_023553655.1 of Myrmecobius fasciatus. Classification (NCBI taxonomy): domain Eukaryota; kingdom Metazoa; phylum Chordata; class Mammalia; order Dasyuromorphia; family Myrmecobiidae; genus Myrmecobius; species Myrmecobius fasciatus. The sequence continues at coordinate 21,682 of JAJPUD010001321.1, forward strand.
AGAGCACAGGAATTAGGAGGGATACTGGTATCTGGCATCTATTTCAGTAATATGACATAAGCAAAAACCATTATGATGTTTTAAAACAACTTTAAGCAATTTTTATGTAAAATTTTCTTTTGTTTTTACCTCTAAGTAAGTAGGAACTCACAAAATTTACACTTTTACCAAACTAGAAATTGTCCTTTAAGCATAGTTTTCATTCTGTAAGCAGCCAATAGTCTTCATGTACTCTGAGTTTCTGAAGCCCGTTAGTCATTCCATAATCCATATGTGAGTCATCCTCAACAAATGTTGGAAGAAAAAAAAATGTACTTTGTTCTTAAGAGCTCCCAGTCAGCCTTAAAAAGCTAAAATTCTTAAATTCTTTAGGGAAGTAGAACTGATCTTAAAGCTACCGGAAAAAAAAATCAGCTGGCAAAGACAAACCTTGAATTCCTAGAGTAGGAAAAGAAAATATTATTGCAAACAAATATTGGAAATGTTTTTAGGGTTTTTTTAAAGGAAAAAAAAATCAGATCAGATAATTACTATGATCTCTACTAACATTACAATTATATGATTTTCTGACCAGAAGAGATTCAAAGAAGAAATCTTGTAAGGATTTCTGATTCCATCTAACCATCTCCAAAAGATAAGAATTTATCCTATTTTTTGAAAAGGTCTTCAGAAATCTTACAACCTTCCTCAAAACGGGGTTTCACAAACCTAGCCCCTTTTTGTCAGTCAGTCATGCATGATTCTTTTTGACTCCATTTAAGGTTTTGGTTTTTTTTTTTTTTTTTTGGCAAAAATATTCGAGTGGTTTTCCATTTCTGTCTCCAGTTCTTTTTATATATGAGGAAAATGAGACAAATAAGGTTAAATGACTTGCATAGGATCCCATAGCTAATAAGTATTTGAGTCCAGATTTGATCTCAGGAAGATAAATCTGAGATTTATCAGCTCTGAGATCTATGGACTGTGCTACTTGACCACTCTTTTTCATTCAGTTTAAATCTGCTCATTTTCTTCTTATAAAGGGAAATGCTAATTTGGATAAATCATCAGAATGGAACAAAAAGAACTGTGATAACTCATTTCTAAGGGAAAAGGAGTGGGGGAGAAAAATGTCACAAAGCTTGGGGACATGATAGAGAAGTCTGGAGTATACCCTGTCAGAAATGAAGACATAGTTGTTCCCCTGGAATGGAAAGACTGGGAGGAGTTATCCAACCAGAAGGAGAGGCCACCAGAGTATCATCCCATTTCTACCTTCTAATAAGCACAGAACTCTGGTGTACTACTAGGAGACTGGGAGTATGGCTGGGAGTGCTTTAGAGTGCTCATGTGTAGTCCTGGGGAACATCCCCAAATTTGATTTTTTTAGATTAGAAGTTGGAATCAGGACAGCCTCAGTTATCTGAGTACTCCCAAAATCTCCTTTCCCGCCTTTCCCTCCTTTCCCTCACTCTGACATTCTAGAATTGGTATCTCCCTCCAGCCAGATATCTGAGCAAGATCTATTCTTCATATAGTAGAAAAATAGAAGAAATTAATTTTAATGTCTGCCTACTCAGCATCTCCTTAACATTAATCCCTGGTCCCTGCTTGCTCTAAATGGGTTGATTGCATGGAAAGAATTTCAATATTGTCAAAGAGAAATAAACACTTGTTTTCTATACCAGAATAAACATTGACTCTCAGAAGTCCGAAGGTTCCTAATTAAATAGGAAGATTTTTCTAGTTTTTTTTTCCATCAAAAAGAAAAAAAAACAATAAATCTGGATAAAAAAACCCAGCAAAATGAAGTTACTTGGACTGGAGTTGTCCGGAATTAGATAGGGATTCCTCTAATTGGAGTCTGGCATGTACCTGATTCACCATTCCATCCTTCAGATTGAAGATATTTCCTTTTCCTCTAATTATTGAATCATTTCCTCTGGAAAGGTTTTTTTTTTCATCTCTTGCCAAAAAGTTCAAATCCTGTCTGCCTTTCTCTCTTCGGTTTCTAAACACAACTTACTAAGATGAAAAAGCAAGCAATTGAAAGCCTAGTTTTTCACTGTGCAAGCTTCCTCTTGTAGATTTTTGAAGGTATGATTGTGGGCATGTGAGATTGTCAGAGGAAGAACCTGCAGATGGAACAGCATGGCTTCCCTGAATCTCTGTTGTAGGTGGGATCACAGAGAGGCAGCATGAGTAATAGAAACATTGATTAATTTCCTCTAAAATAATCCAAACAGCCAGACATCTGCCAATGACAACAGAGCAAGAAGTCTTTCCAGAGCAAAGTGAGACTTAATCTGAGGGAAGGTAATTGGCTTGTACTGCCATCTGGTGGATCTTTCTCCACTTCAATCATTTTAATCAAAGGTGGATTTTCCAGAAAACAAAGCAAAACCCTAATACAATTATCTGCACAAATAGATAGGAGCAGTAATGGGATAAATCCAAGTGATTTGTATATGGATTTGAAATGCTTTATATGATTCCATTTTCCTCTTAGTTTACAATATTTAATGTCCTGTCCAGCTCTTAAAAATACATATAATAATTTGTGATTCTAGCTTGAAATTAGTTTGTAGCTATTGAACAGTTGTCCAGAAAACAACGCTGTATAATATGGAGATAATCAGTGAAGGTAAAACCTGTTTCTTAAACAAATAACACTTTAGAGAAAAAAATTAATTTATAGCATACTTTATAAAGGCAGCTAGGTGGTACAGGAGATAGAGCATTGGTCTTGAAGGCAGGAAGACTCGATGAAAGGAAGTCAGGAAATTCAAATGAAGCTTTAGACATATACCAACTGTGTGATCCTAGGCAAATCACTTCTGTCTCAGTTTCTTAACTGTAAAATGGGGGTAATAACAGAGCTGATCTCCTAGGGTGGTTGGGAAGATCAAATGAGAAAAGTAAAGAGCTCAATACAGTGCCTGACACATAGTAGGCTCTTAATAAATGTTGATTCCTTTCCCTTTCCCTAATAAAAACTCACTTTTATGTAGCAGAGGCAGCAAGGCATGGTCATATAGTGCCAGATTTGGTGTGAAGGCAAAAGTGTTCTAGCATTTGATTTTGAGCAAATAACTTCTGTATTTGTTCTATTGTTTTTGGTCATGTCTGATTCATGATCCCAATTGGGTTTTTCTTGGTTAAAATACTAAAGAAGTTTGCCATTTCCTTGTCCAGCTCATTTTAAAGATATGAAACCTGAAGCAAACAGAGTTAAGTAACTTGACTTGCCCGGAGTCCCATAGCTAGTAAGTATCTGAAATCAAATTTGAGCTCAGAAAATGAGTCTTCCTGATTCTAAGCACAGTGCTTTATTTACAGTACCACATAATTGCTCAACTTTTATATTATCCGAGGCAACTCTCTAGGACTTATGGACTAAGACAAAGATAGTTTGCTGCCTTAGTGGAAAGCTCCTTTTTTATTCCCATTTTACATCTAAGATCTCATCAATAGCATCTTCCATTTTCTCTTTGGATTTGATTTGGAGCAAGAGGTAGCTCTTCTTGTCAAACCAAGCTCCTTTACCTGTTTACTTGATTTCACCCTTTCCAAAAACTTATTTCTCTGATCGACTTCATTTTTTCTTGAATTTTCAGTCCAGTGACTTTGTCCAGTAATTCTTTCTCTGCTGCCTACAAATACACCTAAATCTCAACCATTTTTAAGAAGACCTTATTTCAATCCATTATATTTTAAGTTACAGTCCTATATCTAGCTTCCTTTTCACAGTCAAAGTCTTGTGTGGATGTACCCAAAGTTATTCTGGGATCCTTGTCTCTCCTCATATATTCTCTCACTTATCTCATCAACTAACATCATTTCAAATATTATCTCCATGCAGAAGACATAGATCTCAAATCAATGAACACAATTCATATTGGTTGGTTATCACTTTTATTAATATTTTAAGCCTTTCAAAATAGTCTTTACAATGTTGTTATTGTATGAGTTAACTTACGGGTTCTGCTCACTTCTCTCCGTATTATCATAAGTCTTTCCAGCTTTATCTGAAATGGTGCCTTTCATAATTTCTTAATACTATAATAACATGCCATTATATTTATATGCAATAATTTGTTGTCATTCACCTAATTGATGAGTACTGTCTTCATTACCACTCCAGAATGATCTATATTTTTTGTACAAATGAGTTATTTTCTTCTTTCTTTCTTTGTCCTTTTTTTTGGGATATAGACCTTGTAGTAGTATCATAGTTTAATAATTTTGGAGCATAGTTCTAAATCATTTTCCAGACTAGCTCACCTAATTCATAGCTACACTAATATTATATCTGTTTTGTTTAGTTTTTCTCCACAGCTCCTCCAGCATTTTTAAATTTTCCTTTTGGGGGTCATTTTTGCTGATTTGATTAGTGTGAGGTAGAATCTCAGGGTTATTTTAACTTATATTTTTCTATTAGTTATTTGCAGCATTTTTCGTATAGATATCAATAGCTTAGAAAAATTGATTATGCTCATCCTTTAACTATCACTTGAGAAGCAGGACTTCTTGGAAATGAAATCTTTATCAGAGAAACTTAATGTAAAGCTTCTGTCCTTCCCCTTCCCTTCCAATTATTTGCTTTTCTTCTTACTTTCTTTCAAGCCTTTCCTTGACTCTAAGGTCTTTCTCTATCAATTGATCTAAAAATTATTCTTAATTGTAAACATATATCTTTTGCCTTTCTGAATATTGTTAAGATCTCACTTTAAAAAGTGGTAGCTTCTAAATCTAATGGGATTCTAACTATGAAACCTCAGTGCTTGAACTCTTTTTTTTCTGGCTTCTTATATTGGTGTGTGTGTGTGTGTGTGTGTGTGTGTGTGTGTGTGTGTTTTAACCTGGATGCTCTGTTATTTTGATTATCATATTACCTGGAGTTGGGAGTTTCTTGAGGAAATGACTAGGGGATTCTTTCTATTTTCTCTTTGCCTTCTTGCTCTAATAGATCTAGGCAGTTTTCTTTTATGATTTCAAGGATTATGAAATAAGCTGACCAGGTCTTTTTTTTTGTCTTAGCTTCCAGGTAGTCCAATGATTCCTTTTTTAAAAAAATATTCATCTTATTTTTAACTTATGGAATAAAACAAGCACTTTCATAACATATACAACTTGCTATTTCTTTAAAATATGTAATAAAGTTATCATATAAATTTCTTTTGTTTCCTCTTTTTTCTTTCCTCCCTATCATCCTAGAAATGGTGACCATAAGACACAAATATGCATGTGTATGTAAAAATAATTTTATACATAATTCTATTTATCAATTCTTTCTTTTTAAATTATCTCTCCCCAATCTCATTTTTAGTTGTGTCATTTAAAAATATATATATATGTTATTTAAAAAAAAAACTTTCATCTTTGTTTTTAATATTTCTTGTTTCATAGAGTCATTAACTTCTGTTTGGTTCATTCTAATTTTTAAGGAATCTGTTACTTAGACAAGGTTTTGAACCCTTTATGCTTATTCTCTTTTCAAGACTTCCCTTCAAAACTCTTGAGGTTTTTTTTTTTTTTCAATTCCTTTTATATTGGTCACATTTCACATATAAACTGTTACCTCAATGTTAACTCATTAAATTCTTGCTCCATTTCTTTTAGGAATTCTAGTTGAACTTGTGTCCATATTTTGTTCTTTTTGAGATATAGATGATTTAGAGTTATTTTCTTCTTCTGGGTTTGTGTGTTGGGCATCTTGGTCATCATAATATCTTTTTATGGTGGAAGTCTTTTGCTGTTTACTCTCTTTTACAAACTTTTTTCCCCAAACTGAGACTTTATGTTAGGGCCATGCTTTTTATACTTCTAGAAGGAAACTCTGGGCCTTATTTGTTTCTGATTTTGAAATCTCTGGAGCATGCTGTTGCTTTCTCCAATGCTGAGTGCTCTTTCAATCAAGTATCAAAGAGATGACTCAGTTTATGGACCTTTAAACTTTTAGTGCATACAAATTAATATGGTTTAGGATGAAGGCTCATTGCTGCCCCTCTGTTCTAAGCTACTTAATCCTATTTGAGTCAGGGCAATATGACTGTAGACATCATTTAGTTGGATCTCTAGGAAACTGCTGCTGGCCCTAACTTCCAATTAGCAAGCTAGAGGCTCTATTGTTTCAGAGCAATAGAACTGCAGTCTCCCTTTGCTCTGAACTCTCTTCCTGGTTTCTTAGCAGTAGGTCTTGATCAGGCTAGCAGCTTAATTCTCCTTCAGAGCCAGAACCACACAATTGCTCACTTCAGTTCTGTCTCTTGACCAATAGGCTCAAAATAATTTATGTGCCAAGAGAGAGTGATTTGGGGATTTCTAAACTTAAGTCAGAGTGATGGGAAAAAGAACTGTAATTCAGTATCAGATGTAGGGAGTTCAAAAGAGGAGGAATAAACATTCATTAAAAGTCGACTATATGCCAGGCACTGTCCTAAGCACTTTACAAGCCTTATTTCATTTAATTCCCTTTACAAGCCCTAGGAGGTAGATACTATTAGTGCCATTATTATCTCCATTATTATAGTTGAAGAAATTGAGGCAGACAAAAGTTGTGACTTGCCCAAAGTCACACAGTTAGTAATTATCTGAGACTTCCTGACTTCAGTCCCAGAACTCTATTCACTCTGCTACCTTGCTGCTTCTTGGCATTTAGATAGATTTAATTTGATGTGGGAAACTGATAAACTTTAGCATTTGTCTATAATTAAAGGGTTATCATCCTTCCCATATTAGAGAGTCTTTCTAATCACTTTGTAATCACTAGCAAATGAAAGCTGAGATAACCAGTAATCATCCCGAAGTGATAAAATCCAGAAATTAGTAACCAAAGAGAAACTTAAACTCAATCACAAAGCTTTTATTAATCAAAATGCACTCATAAAGCACTTACTATGTGCTAGGTATTGTACCGAGCTCTGATGATACAACGATGGGTAAAGAGCTAAAAGAGCCGTAAAAATAAGCTCCATGAAACCAGCACTGGACAGTAGTCTCCGGCAGAGAATATATAACTATCAGTCCAGCAGAAGCAGCATCAAGGCATCTCCAGAAGACACATAGCATAGCAGCTTCAGAGGAGTGAATGACTTCTCTAATCCTAAAGGAAATACATATTTAAGTGTCATTGGGTATGTTTGTCACAACATTTACCCCATCCCCACCTCACCCTCTACTGGTGGTAGTGATGAGGAATTGGGAGAGAGATAAAATAGATTTTTGTTAATTGAAAAACATTTAAATTAATTTTTTTAAAGTAATAAGCCCAGGAAGCTTGTTGACAAATATCAGAACTTTTCAATATGGCCCAAAGAAGCTGGACACCCTTCTCTGTTGTGAGAGGGCAGAGACTACTTTCATCTTCTCACTGCTAATACTAGAGAGTGAATTAAACTGGCATTAAAAATAATCCTCATTGCTTGACATGACGTTGTTTCAGATATGAATATCCTAGCCAGAGGAGCTAAGAGAAGGTGACATTGGGACTAGTGCCAGTCTGTTTAAATCAAAAATTTTGGATATGATTAATTTGTAGTCTCTATTTATAGTCCATATGTACTATGAGGATACTTGTTCCAACACCCACTCTAATTGGTGAATCATGTCCTCAGAGCTTGGCTACATCTTCTCCTCATAGTTCTAGGGGTACCCCCAGATGATCAGGAATGATACTATTGGCTCAAGATACCACCAGTGTGCTTCCTGCCAAGACAATTATTTGAAAACCTATTTGGATTTCCAGTCCTAAGTAGGTTTTAGAGGCAGTAGTTAGTAATGTAAGCCAGTAAGAATAGTTGGTACAAAGTTTCCTCCAAATTTTTTGACATATTGTTCCATAAATGTGACGAGGGCTTGGGTAAAGAGAGAGTATGTGGTGAAAGGTTAACTCACAGTTCCTTCTTCTGAAAGTCTTTTGTCTCTCACTCATGAGGTGCTCAAGAAGTTCCTCTTAAGCATTTATTTTCTGAGCTCCTTGTAGAATCATGAATCCAGTTATACACTAACACCCCTGATCCAAGAATATTGATAGGAAACCAGTGGGAAATGTAAAATCTCAAATGTTTTATACGCTTTCTCATTTAACCAGAATAGCCAAAGATGGTGAAGAGGAAGACATGGCCGAGTTCTAAATGAAGGTCTCTCTTTCCCCACAGGCAATCTCTTCTCAGGAGCTAGAATTCAGAATTTGATCCCATTTTTGTAATTTCCCCATTTTAGATAACTGTATGCTTTTATAGAGTATTCAGAGGCCATAATTAAATTCCCTAGCCAATCAGAACAGCATTCTTTTCTGGAATGATTTTACTTTATCAAATAATATTCAAAAACTTTTTAAACTTAGTTTAATGACCAGATAGAAAAATTCAATGCCATTATTGGTGGTGGCCATAGTGGACTAGGTGCTGGAGATTATTCCTTATATCCTTGTCCAAAACTGTAGGACTGGTTTTATCCCTCTACTCACTTCATCCAGTCAAATATACCAAGAACAACTATGAGACCTGAAGTGTGGATGGTGAGATAAGCATCTTGATGTACATTAAAAAACTGGATATATGAGAACCATTAACTATGTGGCTATAGATGTATAGGACTCTGGAAGATGACAGGGTATCCCAGTAAAAGTAATTATTCAGGACTGATTTTATAGATCATGGTGGTGTGGGAAGCAGAAACTGATATTAGGCAGGAGTGAGCTATAGACAACTTATACTTGTTTTGAGGTGACCTAATTCCACAGATCTAATATAGCAGATTTCTAAAGTTATCTTTTTTTCAATCAGAAAAAAATCTGTCTTTTCTTTTTCCCCTTTTCAATCTCTTTTGCTCTCTCCCTTTCCATTCAGAACAAAGGAAAAATAAAACCCTCATTACAAACATGTATAGGCAAGAAAAACAAATTGCCATATTGACCTTTTTGTTTGTTTTTAGTTTTATTCAGTGCTCTGATTTCTTCACTTCTCCACCAGGAGGTAGGTAGCAAGGTTCATTTATAGTTCTCTGAAATCTTGGTTGGTCATCATGTTGAGGTTGGGAAGAGGAACTCCAAAAGTTTGGAGTCACAAATCAGTGTCATGAGGTGTCTCAAAAGAATTTGCAGGCTTGAACTCATTTCCTGGTCAAGGGGCAAAGTTTATTTGTAATTGTAGCACCATTACAAATGGGCTAAGTTCCAAAAGAATCTAGCAAAATGTTAAGAGAGAGGAAACCCCTTTATCCAGCTTTCCATGGTAATTCTATGGCCCAGAGGTAGGAAAGGAATGGTCTATGGAATTTGGTTCTCACTGACCAGATTTTCACTGACCAGATTATCAATGATCAATAAATTTAGGGATGGTTACAAATTTGATTCTCACTGACCAGATTATCAGTCAGCAAAGAATTGAGGAGGGGTCTATTCAGAATCAGACAGATTATTGTTCTTAGATTAGGAGTGTGGGAAATCCAGAAGATTTAGGGTTACTGATTTATTGTTAGAACAGAAAGCTAAAATCAGGAGACCTAAACATCATTGCTATATTAGATCATTTTGTATAGATGGGTCAAGTTTTCTTGGAACTGGGAGAAGGAATGAGAGTGAACATCTATACAGACTTCAAATATGCTTTTCATACTTTGCACACTTATGAAGCTATATGGAAAGAAAGGGCACACACCCTTTCTTCTTCTGGGTGATTTCAAACACTTCAGGCCAGCTTCCAATCCCAGAGGCAAGCCAGTGGGAACTTCTTTTTGGCCTGTCCAGCTCTGCAGAGTGACAATTACCCAGCTTTCACTTCTCAAATAACTCAAAAGATTACTGAGGCACTTAAGATTAGCTTTTTTTCTTGTTATTTTCCACTTTTCCCAGGTGTACCTTTAACAACACTCCAAGGATGAGACCTTTTCTCTTAGTATTTCCCTCCAGCTCTCTCAATGTCACTATGTGGACCCCCGCCAGTGGGGAGATAGCTCCTTAGTCTTTAGTCAGGTTGGGGAACTCTGTGGGCAGTGGGAGCATTCAGGATTGTTGCGTGTGCTCTCGGCATCCTCAAGGCAGCCTACATATGTGATCTGATGCATTATTTGCAAAGGCCCCATGCCCAAATGTCACCATTCCCATCCTGGATGCCACCCCATTTGTACTAGTTACTCTTCCAGGGGAATAACTTTAACCTATCCCCTGTTTTCTTGCCAGAAAGGATGTCTTACCCACATAATAATTGTAGGATCTCCATTCCAAAATTATTGTGGTAAACTAGCTCATAATGCTTCTATATCACCTTCCTTGAAGTTTCTTCATAACCTCCTGAGAACTAACAATATGATTGATATAATGACATGTAATTATAATCATCCTTGGATACAACTAACTAGGAAGCTACTCCAAAACTTGACCACAGCATCTGTGCACCTAAGGATTGCTTTTCTTTGTAAAATGGGTTTTCCATTCTACTTTGCTGTTTCTGAGGGACCTGTTATATAGTGCTTGCACCCCAAGTCATCATAATGCTCCTTTCATTGTGTATAACTCCACTGCTTCAGACACTGCCTCCACCCCTTCAAGGAGAAAAAAGTGGGGATTTGGGGGAAAACATTCTTTGGAATATATCCTAGGAAAAACTGTTTGGATGAAAGGCATTCATGATAGCCTCATCTTCCCTTCTCCCCAGCTTTCCTCTGGGGGAGGGTTCCTGGCTATTGTCTATACTAACTTCACTTTTAATTATTTTATTTTTTGCTCATATTTGCCCCCTGTATTTTTAACCTACTTGTGAGATTTGTTTCCTCCAGGCTCCAAGCTATGAACTTACAACTATTTGTTCACCCAGAATACCACTGGCTAACCGATTCTGATACCCAGCACCCTTCTGCTGCTTCCATCTTCAAGTTGTGGTCAGAACCCTACTAGGCAAAAGGACAGCTCTACATCCCTTATCAGCATGAAGCAGCTTCAGAAGATGAGATCTCTGTCCCTTTGTCCCAAATGAATTTGGGGTACAAACTGCTTGAGAGGGGGAAATGATGTAATAAAGCAATGATGTTGAGGTCCCCTGATTTTAAAGGGGGGGCTTCTGTTCTAACAATGAGTCAGTAGTTGACTAAATCTTCTGTATTTCCTACACTCTCAATCTAGAAACAACAATTTGTCTGATGAATAGACCGCTTTTGAATTCATTGTTGACTGATAATCTGGTCAGTGAAAATCTGGTCAGTGAAAACCAAATTCTGGAGACCATTCTTTTCCTACCTCTGGGTCATAGAATTATCATGTCAGTCATAGAAAGCTGGATAAAGGGGTCTCCTCTCTCTTAGCACTTTGCTAGATTCTTTTGGAACTTAGCCCCATTTGTAATGGCATTACAATTACAATTTCTTGACCAGGAAATGAGTTCAAACCTGAAAATTCTTTTGAAGCACCTTGTGACAACAGTCTAGAATTCCAAACTTTTGGGGTCTCCCTTCCCAACCTCAACACTTACACTTTAATTAGAGTTCCTAATTTTTTTTATCTTTACCATATTTTCTTTGAATAAATTGTTCTGTTGGTTCTACTCATTATATTTTGCATCAATTCATTTAAATCTTCTCAGGTTTCTCAGTAATCATTCACTTCATCATTTTTTATAGCACAATATTCCATTATATTTATATACTATAATTTGCTAGCAGTTCCTCAATTTATGAGAATTCCTTCAGATTCCCATAATTGTACTATCTCAAAAAGAGTTATAAACATTTTAATATACCTTTAATTATTTTTTGTTTTTTATTTAGAATTAATCACTCCCTTAATCTACCCTCCTTATAATTCTCCCTTTCCCTTTCTTTCTTGTTCTTCCTATTTCCTCATTGAGTGAAATGTAGCTTTGTACTGAACTCTTTGTATATATATGACTATGTGTATTCTCCCATCCTTTTACCAGAAGAGAGGGGGGTTGAATGTTAGTTGTTTCTCCAGTTCCCACCTCTTCATTTGTATGCTATTTATTTATGTACCTTGATTATGTGATATAATTTTCCCTAATCTTTCCTCTCCTGCTTTTCATTCTCCTTCTAAAATCATTAAGATATAATAGAACTACTCCCAGGTCTTATCTAATTACAGATGCCTCCAGATAAAGATAAGAGTTCATAGAAGATACAAGTATCATCTCACTGTAAGAGAAAGTAGTTTATTCTTATCTTGTACTTTATCATGTTTTGGCACAGCAGACTTTCCATTTCTTCCCTAATAAACTGCCAGGGAAAGCTTAGACATATTTAGTGGTTATCAACTTGAGAAAACTCTCCCTACAGTTTTCTATCACATTTCAAATTACAAAAGATACCAATATGTATGTTGCTATTCTACTGTAGGCTTTCTATTTAGGAATTATGGCAGCAAATAACTATGGCACTTGGAATTTAAAATGAATAAAAACATTAGCATTGTACCATAGCACCACATAGTGCATACATACACATACATGCATACATACATATATACATACATATACATAAACACACACACACATTTCCCTTTTCCTTTCCCTTCTTCTCCCTATCCTCTAGAGAAAAGGTTTTAAAACAAAGAAGAAAAAGAGCAATTCTGCAAAACTAAACAGCATATTGACCTGTATCTAACATTATATACAATATTATCTACCTAAAATGTCCCATCTCTATAATGAAGATAGGAAGGTGAATATATCTTTTTTCCCTTTCTTTAATTTAAAACTGAAAGAAACAGTACGGAATATGGTTATATATGTATATGCTTGTGAATATTTTTTATTATCATCTAAAAAGATATTTAACAGAGGGAGCCTTTGGGGCTTTGATTAAATGAATGGCTACAGTTATTATTATGGCTCTGGGTATAGGCCAATGTACCCCGGAATATATTGATAGAGATTTCATGTCAAGCAACTATACCAGAGCCTAGAAATGTTTGAAAACCAGCAATCTAGAATCTTACTAGATAGAAATGATCAGAAATTATTAATCTGTTGACCCAGTCAGTGAAATGTCACTTGAACTAGAAATGAATCTAAATAATTTTCCTGGCTGTGGTTTGAAATGGAGCTATCTGGTAATAATGAATGTTTTAGCCTTTGCAATTCTCCTGTTCTGTCAAGTTAAAGTATAACATGCATTCTCAGAATCTCTCTCAGAATGAAAAAAAGGAAATATGCCTGAAAATAACCTAAAAATGGATCTAGTCAAAAGAGAAACTCCAGCTTTGAGAAAGTAAGACTGGCAGCTTGCATGTAAAATGAAATTTCTACTCTATGAGAGATGATGTGCCTTTGAGATTAATAATTTAATTTTAGTGTATATTAATTACATTTTTTCTTGTATATGTATATGTAACATATATATATATATATATACTATATAACATAGACCCAAGCAGTTGGGTCTTCATCTTATATGAAGAAAGGAATAGTTTCAAGGAAAGTTTAGAAACTTACAGGATATAAGAAAGATGTGTCAAGGCAAATGAATAAATAAGAGTGATTGGGGAAGCTGTACTGCTCCTAATGGCATCGTCTAAACGATTTAGGTGGATTCTCTAGGCCAGTGGTTCTCAAAGTGTGGTCCATAGAATCCTGGGTTTCTCTGAAATCCTTTCAGAGGGTCCACAAATTCAAAATTAGTTTTTATTTCTAATATGGTAAATATCTACAAATATGACCCACATAAACAAAAACTCTTTGGATAGATCCTCAATAATTTTAATAGTTAAAGATACTGAGGAAAAAAATATTGAGAAGCACTATTCCAGGCCAAGAGTATCCAAATTTTTTTGTTCATGCTGTTTTATCAATAAAAACATTTTGAACATGGACCCTCTATATACATCTAATTATTTAGAAATCACATACATTTTCTAATGTTTGACTGACTCTAACAAAACAAAACAAAAAAAAAGTATGGAGTCACCACTGCAAAGTATAGCCCATCTTCCAAGTAGCACTTGTAACAACCTCCAATTGATCTGGGAGGAATTGATCTGAGTTGGTATACTGAGATGGGAATGAATTTTCTCAATGACACTTGCATAGCTGCTTTTTTAAATGCCTAGGCAACACTTTATAATTGCCTTGAGGGCCTAATGGCAGTGGCAGAAGAGGAGGGGCTAGGAGATTGCACAGAAGGGATATTGGGAGGAGGAATGCTGGACAATAATAAATGAAGGATAGCTGTGGTTATTTTGGAGAGAAGACCCATGGTTGACTTGCAGAGAGGTACTCTTGCAGATGTACCCTCTGATTGGTTCATCACACGCCTGCTGAGTTCATACCACATCTATATCACATGTCTCTGGGTTAACTCATCTCTAAGTTATCTCAGCTTCCCATCACTGTTAGCTTGAGATGTTAGTCTCAGTGTTGTCCTTTCTATCCTGGATTAAAATTATATCCTGATATCCTTAGCTCCCCAGATGTACAGTTTCTTTTTTGAATTCTTAAAAAGGTCCTTTTCAATGTTGTTTCTCTAATTGATATTTTAAGTTAATATATACTAGTGAAAGTCTTAATGTTCCACCTGGAATTTCTGTCTCATTTCACTGATAGATGAATAAATTCTTGCACAAGTCACATGGCAGAAAACCTTCACAGAATTTATCAGAATGAAAAGTGACTCAGGCATTGTGGAAAAGAGGAGTGAATGACATATTTCTCATGTAACTAGTAAAGGGAAGGCTTCAGATTTGAGAAAATTAATCCATTGTATCATCAGAGGCAAACATCTGTAAAACACTTAGTTATAAAATACCTTGAACTGCATGAAACAAGATGAGCAGATTGAATTGTTGAACTTAGGGAAATGGAATCAGTAAGTAGTGTGACCTCTAGAAATGCTATAATAATTTGGGACCAAATGGGGAAAATGTATCCTGGGGTATTCTTGATTCAATGTACTTCCCTTGACATGCACAATCAGTGATTATGAGTACTATCATCTTTATAGAGGGAAAGAGCAATTTCATAGACTTAAAATAATTTTAGAGCTAAAAAGAGCCTTTGAAACAAAGTAGAGAAAAATAAATCTACTTAGTTCTTTATTTCCCATTATTCCCTGATATGAGGTCATCATTCTAGTTAGCCTAATTTTCTCACTACATTCTCTCTCCCCACTTCAAATATCTTTTCTTCCCCATCATACGAAGAAATGTACATATACACACACTCACATCATACAAAAGAAATGTATGCAATTCACTTAAGCCACACTAATTTCCCTTAAATTTTTGCTCATACTGTTCCTATTGTCTATGCTGTCAACTTATATCAATTTTATCCCTCAACCTACCTTTCCTGCTTTCTTTTCTATGCTATCTCTCCCCATTAGCTTGTAAG
Organism: Myrmecobius fasciatus; assembly: GCA_023553655.1. Lineage (NCBI taxonomy): Eukaryota > Metazoa > Chordata > Mammalia > Dasyuromorphia > Myrmecobiidae > Myrmecobius > Myrmecobius fasciatus. Next base: position 36,996 of record JAJPUD010001321.1, read on the forward strand.
TTCTTTGAGGGCCAGAATTGTCTTTTTTATTGTTTGCATTTGTAGCACTTAGTACAAGGCCTGGTACATAGTAGGTACTTAATAAATGTTCATTGCACTGAATGGTATCATCCATTTTTCAAGGCTCAAGTCAAATCTTACCCTGTCTCAGTCTTTACAAACTGTTCTTTTTTTTTTTTTTTTTACTTTGATCTCCCTTTTTGTACTCCTTAGGCTAAAAAGGAGGTACCATACAATACAGTATTTATTAAATATTGTTGTATATCATATGCTTGTATTTGTGTCTGTGTTTTGCCTACCAAATGAAACAATAAATATTGGTTAGTTTATCGACTGACTGATTTATTTTACTTATTTGCTCTATTGAAATTATCCTGGCTCTTCATCCTCACATGTATCCTCACATAGATCAATAATCCCTCACTAAGTTAAATACCACTTCAATACTGGGATTCATTCTGGTATAGATATAGATATGGTAGTCTTCTGCAAGAAATAAATGTATGAAAGCAGTTGATTCCATTAAGTAACCCAAAATTGTGGGGCAGGATGATTCAGCAAATGAGACTGAAAAAGAGATTTCAAATGGGTGGGAAGACAATTAGAATAGAGCAATATCACAGAAACATAGCAGTGAAAGAATATCCATGAGAAAATGAGTTGTCAAAAATGTAAAAATCTTCAGAAGATGAAAAAAAGGGGAGATGATTTCACTGGAGGAGAAACATTGATACAAATAACTATTTGGAGAAAATGCTCTGCATTTTGAGGAGTGAGTGTGGCTTTCCTGCCTTTTTCTTTAGAAACGTCTACAATTTGAAAGAAGGGAAACTTCTCAGATGCCTTCCTGTTATTTCCCTTTATTGTACTCTATGGCTCAAGACAGAGAAAGTGCTCAAAAATTATAAAGAAGATGTGAATAGCTTTGAAGATAGCCTTAAAGGAACTGCTGTTCATTGATAAAGTGTAATGTTGCTTCATTATTTCTTCAAGAGAAGAAATTCTCTTCTTAGGAAGAACCATGCAGAATCCAGGTATAAGGCTGCTATTTGTTAAAAGAACTTAAAACTACTACATTAGCCTGAGAGTGCAATAAAGCAGTGTTGTCCATTAAGAGAATGAAGAAGCCCCAAAGAGGAGCTATTCCATTCATCAACTAATGTGTGATGCAAATAATACTCTAAACTAAGGATTAAGCATATCAAGGCCTACAATCCAAGTTTCTCTACTCATGTGACTCATTCTTAGGTGGAAACTGTGTTTTGGTAGGAAAATGTGATCCAGGTTTATGGAGAGACTGTTATATCCACGTAATAATTTTCATTGATTTGCCTTCTATTAGTAAATATTTCATGTTTCAGACTTATTGGTGTTGTATACTAAGATAAAGTCAAAAAGGATGTATGATTTAGGCTTAAAAGGTGATACTATAAGCAAATTAGGAGAGCAAGGAAGAATTTACCTCTTAGATTTATAGATAAGGTAAGATTTTAAGACCAAACTAGAGATAAAGAGCATTACAAAATGTAAAACTGACAATTTTGATTACATTAAATTACAAAGGTTTTACAGAAACAAAACCATTACAACCAAGATTAGAAGAAAAGCAGAAAGTTGGGTTTTTTTTACAGCATCTCTAATGAAGGTCTCATTTCTCAAATATATACAGAACTGACTCAAATTTACAAAGCTAAGAGCCATTCCCCAATTGATAAATAGTCAAAGCATATAACCAGACAATGTTCAGATGAAGAAATCAAAGCTAAGTCATATAAAATTGCTCTAAAATTGGAGGATGAGAGAAATGCAAATTGAAACAACTCTGATGTATAAGATTAACTAATATGATAGAAAAGGGAAATGATGATTGTTGGAGGAGATACGGAAAAATTGGAACACTAACGCACTATTGGTAGGGTTGTGAATTGATCCCACCATTCTGGAGAGTACTTTGGAACTATGCCCACTTTTTGATACAGTAATACTATTACTGTATCCCAAAGATATTTTTTTAAAAAGGGAAAAGGATCTATTTGTACAAAACTATTTATAGCAGTCCTTTTTGTGGTGGCAAAGAACTGAAAAATTAAGGGGATGCCCATTAATTGGAGAAGGACTGAAAAAGTTGTAGTATATGATTTTAATGGAGTAATATGCTATAATGATAAGCAGGATGCTCTCAGAAAAACCTGGAAAAACTTACATGAACTGATTTAAGGTGAATTGAACAGAACCAGGAGAACATTGTACACAGTAACAGCAATACTATATGAAGATCAACTGAAAATGACTTAGCTATTTTCAGGACTACAATGATCTCAGACAATTCTCAGACAATCTCAGACTCATAATAAAAAATGATATTTGCTTCCAGAGAAAGAATTGATGGAGTCTGAGTACAGATTGGATCATACACTATTTTCACTTTTTAATTTTTTTATGTTTTTTGGGGGAGAGGGGTTGTGTTTCCTTTAAAAGCGTGAACCCTTCCTTGTATATCTTGTCCTGTGGGTAGAGCTATTATTAGGAATTCTGTCACTAAAGATTAATGGGATAAATACACATATTTTCCCCCTTCAAGTCCATGGACTCCATGAAATATATCTATAAGTTATAGATATTAATCTTAATTTATGATAAATTAAGGATTTCTATGAAACTTAAAAATATTTGGTTTAAAATAAAAAAAACATCCCCTACAACATTTTATAAATTATTACAAATTGCCTTCTTATTTAGTTATCCCATTATATCTATCTTCTTCCCAACTTTACCCAACACAAAAACAAAGTAGGTATTTGATGTACGAAATTGGCATTTTAATAAAATAGTGTCAAAACACTGAGTAGATAGAAACTTAGTCATCTTTATTATTATCAGTTTACTGACCCTGTTAATAGCTGAGTTCATGACTTCACTTTGACCAGAGGAACTTCTGTCTTTCCTCATAACCCAATCCCAAGCAATGATTGACTTTCCTGATTCCTTTAACACCTATAATTAGACGATCCCAAATATTTTTGGCATCAAAATACCAAAGGCTTAGCTTTTCAAAGAACCTATATAAATGTCAACTAGTTGATTCATTACAAAAGTTTACTCAGAAGAAATATTTTTGAGCCTGAACTCCCCCAAATACCATTCTTCTTAATTTTCATAAACCAAGGCATCAGAAGCCATAATGAAGATCCTGTTTGTACTTCTGTTAAATAGAATCTTACAGTTCAACTTGACATGTTCTTTCCTGACCAAAACTACCTTGACAATTAATTTCTCACTTACCACGTTAGAAATCTCTCACTTCCAAGCTTGATAACATTCTGGACTCTAAAGTTATACTTGATAATTCTTGTAGACAGCCCTTGTTCCAAGTGCAAGGAACTACTAAATGTAAGTTTTTTGTAATCAAGACAAATTGGAGGCTCTGTGTGAAGTAGAAATGATACATGATTATGTAGCAAGGTTTCTGGGTTAAGTTGAACCTATTCAAATGAGAAGTATGATTACTTTGCAGGTGATTATATTCTGTTAGCCCTTGAGTAAGAGAAGTTATTATGATATTAGAAGGGATACTTGACTTTAACAAAAGATTCTGACTTTCTTACTCCTACCTTCTTTATTTCTTCAAATTATATCTTGAAAACTCACATTATTGATTTGATCATTGCTTCTATCCATTAATCTGGTAATAAGCTACTTCACTGCCTGTAGTTAACTCCATATTTCCAAAAGATAAATGAGAATTCATAAGGGAAAATTGGAATACATGGGAAATCTAGTGGTCTTATAATTATAACTACATTTCTTCTTTGTTCAAAACATTTCATTGAATTTCTGTATAATGCAACTGAGACTTAGAGAAATTTTAGAATAGTCAATAGAACATCTAGGATTCAAACACAGGGCTTTTGATTCCAAACTTAGTACTCTCTCTACCTTATCACACTGCTCCATTTCTATTCTCTTTTTATTATTATAATCTTTAGGATAAACAGGGTAGATAGGATACTAAAACCTGCAGAAAAAGCAAGTGGGTAGTAGTTTAGCTTTAAACTGAAGGGATCTCAGAAGTCACTGAGAACAAGTCCTTAGTTTTATGGATAATTAAACTGAAATCTAGAGAAATAAAGTGACTTTCCCCAAAGCCCTACAGTAATTAATTGGCAAAGCTGAGGGAATTTGGTCTGTTTCCAAATGCAGCATCCTTGTATTAAGCCATAACTGTATTCAAATGCTATGAGAAGGGTGGTCATTTCTGAAACTCTGAATTCTGGGAGGTTTATAAATGTTCCCTTCAATATTTCAGGTAACACTCTATCCTTTCTCTGAATGTCTTTGACTATCTTGTTGAGCCCTTTTTTGATATACATTTCTCTGATGACACTTTCCCCCCAACTATTGTTCTTCAAAGTTCATTATTGTCTTCTGTATATTTTCTTTCACTTTTTGGATATTGTTAAATTTTATGTTTTGCAGCCATACAAAAATGCATATCAATATTAGTATTTAAAATATTGTTATTTAATTCAGGATATGAGAATTTAAAAGATGGGGTTTAGTTTCTGGAAGAAGTTTGGAGTCATTAAAAGAGATTTACAATTTTCTGAATGCAATCGCACCAGATCTCTTCCTCTTGTTTCATTATGGATCCAGTCTATTTATCACTTGTACAAAGACATAGAGACTGATGAATGGACTTTTTCTGTTGCTCAATCATTTCAAATTGTGTTCAACAATTTGTGATCCTGAGTGGGGTTTTCTTGGCAAAGACACTAGAGTAGCTTGTCATTTACTTCTCTAGTTGATTTTACAGATGAGGAAACTGAGAGTGAAGTCTCAGGGTCACATTGCTAGGAAGTGTCTGAGGGCAGATCTGAACTCAGAAAGATGAATCTTCTTAACTCCAGGCCCCAAACTGATCAAACTTTATAGATTAGTTATTCAAGAGTATGTTATATTCTGGTCACCATCTACTATATTCTTTGGAGTGTGTTCAGATCTTTTCTATGAGGTTCTGCAAGGTGAGATTTATGTAACCAACATAATGTCATCTACAAATGATTATAGAGGACCTCACAATCCATAGGAATTTCTTTTCAATTTTGTCTTTGTGTTATATCTGCTTCGTCACAGCGAAGAGCCCGCAATGAGCATTTAATTCCCTTTTTAATACCTAGTCTGATATTTATGATCAGAAAGTCAATGAACCTTATTCGATTTTGATATTGTAGTTCTCAGATACATTTTTTGTAAGACATATCTTAATAGAAAGTTTTGCTTTGACCAAGCAAATTTGTTTTCATAATCATCAAATAACCAGCATAGTAGGATCTTGTATTTTCTACATCTTTCAGGCAATTGTGCAATGGTAAAGATGTGGTTCATTGTGCAGTATTGCTCATTCCTGTTCTTTATTAATACTTTAATGCTTTCATCAAAGATGCCTACTTCAAAGTTTTTTATACATGGGAAAATAAGAGGGAAGAGGTGATAAGCTCCCATAAGAGTGAACAGGGGGAAGCTATGTGGTACAGTGGATAAAGAACTTCACTTGGAATCAGGAAATCTCTAAGTTCAAATATGGCTTAAACATTTACTAGTTGTATGACCCTGGGTAAGTCAATTCACCCTATTTGCCTCAGTTTCCTTATCGAAAAAAGTGAACTAGAGAAGGAAATGGCAATTTCTTTGCCAAGAAAATCCTAAATGGGGCCACAAAGAGTCAGACATGGTGAAAACAACTGAACAACAACAAAGGGAGCAGACTTTAATACTGTGAGAATCCATGATTTTGATGGCATAGCTACTAAACACAAAGATTGTGGACCACCACCCCAACTTCACCTCTAATTATCTTTTATGGATTGTCATTATGAGGCATTGAGTCTTTCCCTATTCCCTGCTCCACCAAAAATAAGCATTGCTGTATAGTATAGTCATTCCAGTGATAATCTTCTTTGAACTTTATTATTTTGGTGACAGAAGGCAATTTAACATTAGTCTAGCATTTGAGGTCTTTCCAACTGGGTAGAACCTTGGGCCACAGCTGGGTCCAAGCTTGCTTTCCATTAGCATAGCTTTAATGAATGTAGGGTTTCATCATGTCATGATGAAACATCAGAGAAGAATTTAGTATAGAAGACTATTAATAAGGAGGTAGTCAATATCTTTCTTTTCATGACATTTATTTAGATATCATTACTCAGCAGTCTATTTAAAAAAAGCTGCAGTCTATATTTAAACAAACCCAATTTTGTGTGGTTGGATTTCTCAGTTTAAAAAGCTTTCAAAGATCAAAGACTTGCAGGAGTGATATTTGATAAATTAAAAAAGAAAATGTTGGATGACTACATGTTAGGTAATGATGAGTAATGAAACAAAGAAGGGAACTTGACTTTTAGAACTATAAATTAATTGCAAGATTTTAATTTATATTTTGAATCAGTCTTCCCTATGGAAATAAGTTTTAATAACTCACACTTATGCAAGATTTTAATGTTATAAAAATAATTGCCTACATTATTTTATGTGTTCCTCTTGGTAATTCTATGAGGTGGGTAATACAAATAGCATTCTCTCCATTCTACATATTTGAAACTAAGATTCAGAATAATTAAATGAAATTATAAAAAGAAAATGCTATCTTACAAAAGGCCAGGATAAAACTTTGGGAAACTTAGAAAGAATGTGAGCTAGCAGTAAGATGTTTATTTATGAAGGGCAATGGCAAGAGTCTTGTCACCTTATTTACTGCCACATGAAGGTTCAGAGGAATAGAGAAGGTAGTTAATTTTGAGAAGTTAATAACTGATTTACTTAAAACCAAACTTTTCTTCACAGAAGACATAGTCTTCAACTTTTGTAAACCACTACTACCTATCACAGGTCACAGGGCCAAATGCCATGGCTATGACTAAATAATCATATGGGTAATAATTTGTAATATATCAAGTTTTTCCTCAGAAAATAAGACAAAATTTTCATGACTCATCATCTAAATTGAGGACCTTGAGTTCCACAAGTTGTTTTTCTTTTTGTCATCTTGCATTATTTTTCAATAGGTCATGTGTCTCTCCATTTTGTTTTCTACCTATATTTGAGCCACTATCCATAGGGAAATGGAAAACAAAAGAATAAATCACAATAGCTGAGTGAAAAATAAATAAATAAACATTAAATAAACTAATAAAAATAGTAAAGAAGAAGAAGAAGAAGAAGAAGAAGAAGAAGAAGAAGAAGAAGAA
>JAJPUD010001321.1:44249-66468 GCA_023553655.1 Myrmecobius fasciatus
AAGAAGAAGAAGAAGAAGAAGAAGAAGAAGAAGAAGAAGAAGAAGAAAATCTGGGTACTTTGCAATGATTGCTATTACTCTAGAGATATTTCTTCCAGTACTTTGACAACAAATTGGGTAATCAAACATTAAAGGGTACCAAGGCTGTGGATTTATAGCATGAACTACTGGGCTTTTCATAAGCACTTAATTTGAGGGGCACAAATGACTGCACTTTGTGCCACAGGCTGAATGGTAGCAAAAAATATTGCAGAAAACATAAATTTGGAGTTAGATTATCTGGCAGAGGTAGCTGAGTGACTAAGTGGCTAGAGCACTGGGTCTGAAGTTAAGAAGAACTAAGTTCAAATCTGGTCCCACGCACATACAAATCAAGTTACCCTGGTCAAGTCACTTAGCCTTTGCTTCCTCTATTTTCTCTTGACTCTTTTTTTTATGGCAGATAATTTGAACCATTCTATTTCTCCCTTATATTCCTCTCTTTCTCCTTAACTTCATCATTTTTAAAAAAAAAGATTATCCCTTCATATTCAATTCACACTCATACTCTCTGTCTATATATACTCTTTCTAACTGCCATAATAATGAGAACATTCTAATGAATAACAAATATCATCCTCCCATGTAGGAATAGTAAACCTTATTAAGTCCCTTATGATATAACTTTTCTGATTACCTCCTTATTCTTCTCCAGAATCCTGTATTCGAAAATCAAATTTTCCATTCAGCCCTGGTCTTTTTATCAGGAATGTTTGAAATTCTGTTTCATTGAATGACCATCTTTTCCTTTGAAGAATTATACTCAGTTTTGCTAAGTAGATGATTCTTGGTTGCAGTCCTAGCTTCATTGTTCTCTGGGATATCATATTCCAAGCCCTCTGGTCCTTTAATGTAGAAGCTGCTAAATCTCGTGTTATCCTGACTGTGGCTCCATTAGAAGTGTTTTATTTTCTGGTTGCTTGCAATATTTTCTCCTTGACCTGGGAGTTCCAGAATTTGGTTATAATATTCCTGGGAGTTTTTATTTTGGGATCTCTTTCAGGAGTTGTTTGGTGGATTCTTTAAATTTATATTTTATCCTCTGCTTCAGATTATCAGGACAGTTTTCTTTGATAATTTCTTGAAAGATGATGTTCAACCTCTTTTTTTGGTCATGACTTTCAGGAATATTTTAAAAATTATCTCTCCTGGATCAATTTTCCAGTTCAGTTGTTTTTCCAGTGAGATATTTCACATTTTTTCCTATTTTTCAGTTTTTTTTGGTTTTGCTTTATTGTATCTTGATGTATCACAAAGCAAAGGCTAACATTTACTCAATTCTATTTTTTAAGGAATAATTTTTCTCAGTGAGCTTTTGTATCTCCTTTTCCAATTGACCAATTTTGCTTCTTAAGTACCTGAGTACTAGGGAGTACTCAGAAGGTCAGTGGAGAGGGTCTGTGGAAATAACCCTCATTAAATTTCTTCTCATTAGAGTTTTGTATTTCCTTTTGCACCTCTCTCAATTCTTTCCCTAATTTTTCATTTTATGTCTCTTACTTGATTTTCAAAATCCCTTTTGAGCTCTTCCATGGCCTGAGCCCAATTCTTATTTTTCTTGGAGGCTTTGGATGTAGGAGCTTTGACTTTGTTATCATCTTCTGAGTGTGTATTTTGATCCTCCTTGTCACCATAGTAACTTTCAATGGTCAGACACATTTTTTGTTTTCTGCTCATTTTCCCAGCCTATTCTGCTTTTAACTCTTTGTTAAAGAAGGACTCTGTTTCCAGAGTGGAGGGTGCATTGTCCCAGGCTTCAGAGATTTTGTGCAGCTGTTTTCAGAAATCTGACCACAAGCACTCTTTTTTGGCCTGGAGCTGTTAGGTGTGTCTCTGCCCCACTGTAGCTGTAAGATCTAATGTGCTAGCTGGAGGTGGGACTCTGCTGGACAAGGCTGCACTGGCACTGCACACTGGACTCCCACCTCATTGCCACAGATGCTCTTCACTGAGCTTCTGAGTACTCCCTGGTATCTGTGAGCTGAGAAGTCCAGAAGTCTCCAGCTCTGCTGCTGAATCAGAGGTTCCACCTTGCTAATGGTGGGATCTGGGCTGGAGCTGGGCCAGGGTCCAGCTTGCACTTGGATTGCATGCTGGATCCAGGGCTGCACACTGGACTACCATCCTAGTATCACAGACCATTTCTGCTGAGCTTAAGTTGCCTTCTGCTGGAAAATGTTCTACTCCATTTTGCAGGGAATGTTCTGGTGCTCTAAAACTTGTTTAGAGTCATTATTTAAAAGAATTTGGAGCAGTTTGAGGGAGGGGTTGCACAAATTCCTGCCTTTACGCTGTCATTTTGGCTCAGCCTCCTGCCTCATTTTCTCAACTGTAAAATAGACATAATAAAAGTATTCTACCAGAGTTATTGTGAGGATTGAATATGATATTATTTGTAAAGTATTTAGCATAATACCTGGCACAATATATATTTAATAAATACTTATTCCCTCATTCTGAAAAGTATCTGTATAACCATTTAGTTTCTCTTCTTAGAAGAAGTAGTTTCTTCTTCTGTAAAATGAGTGAGTTGAACGATATGATGTCTAAAATTGCCTCCATTTCTAAATCTACAATCCCATAATTTAGGTATTTCTATTAAAAACAAAGTTAAAGTTCCCCTAAGATCCAAAAGTGACCTGTCTTCAGACCTAACCTAGAATTATTCCTATGCAAAAGAGAATCTGGTGACAGGGATGGTGGGGGAAAATACTGTGTGGCTCAGGGGCAATAGTGATGCCAGGATGGTACTTGAACTCAGTACTTGAACTGTGCTACCCTCTGCCTACTGTGATACTTTTTCATATATCACTGGTAACTAGCCAGTTTGGGGTAAATAAAAAGTTTAAATAAGATATGTTCCCTGCCATATGTTGCTTACATTATAGTAAGCATCAGAAAGTTACAATATAGTTATACAAAGATTAAAAAATGCCAATTAAAAAATTGGCACAATGGATCCAGTAGCAGACCTGAAGTCAGAAAAACTCATCTTTCTGAGTTCAAATTTGGCCTTAGATATTTGTCACATCCCTTTTTTGCCTTAGTTTCCTCATTTATAAAATGACCTGGAGAAGGAAATTACAAATCATTCTGGTATTTCTACTAAGAAAACTTCATATAGGGTCACAAAGAATGGGACATGACTGAAAACCACTAAATGTCATCAGGTATGATTAAGAAGATGATTTACTAATCTTTAACTGTTCCCAATCTTTAATCTTGTTTTCTTTGACCTAGAACGGAGTAGAATATACCTTAATTACTTAAACTGAATCCTTCTTGGATTTTAAGCTTTCTGGAGAATTTAACTGTTATAATTGTGAATTTTCTGGCTCATTCTTTAACTTTAATTAAGTCTTTAAAAAAAAAAGCTGGCTTTGGAATTTGGGATTAGGTTCAAGTCCCTTCTCTGAAACAGACTGGCTATGGGACAGTAGGTAAATCATGTAAATTCTTAGAGTCACAAGGTACAACTCTAAATTGGGATTACTTTTTACTGAAATCACCATTCTGATCCTCCCACCAGAAAAACAAAACAAAACAAAAACAAACAAACAAAATCTGAAGTGCTTTTACTTTACTGGAAGGAAACTGAGGATCAGAGAGAATTATTGACTTATTACCCAATATCACACAGAGGAAAGATTCAATTCAAATCCGTTGATTCCAAAGTCAGTATTTTTTCCACAGAAGCAGAGTAGATGTGCTACTGGGCTTGAAATCAGGAAAACTTAGGTAAAAATCCTTAGACATTTACTAGCTGTGTGACTCTGTCACTTAAGTCACTTAAATGGCTTTCATTCTAGTCTCCGGAAAGAGCTTCTAAGGTTCTTTTCAGCTTTAAATCTATGATCCTATTTTTCTGTTCCCTTAATGAGTCTTTTGAGGAAGATAAGAATCAGCCCTCAGACCATCTTTATATTTCATATAACACCCACAACAGTTCTCCACAAATAGTAGATGCTAAGGTAAATATTTGTTGAATGAGAGAAAGAATGAATGACTAGTTATCAAGTTAAGCTTGGGTTCAGATCACTTGGTATCTGATTCCCTAATTCTTTCTTTGCTCAAGAAAGTACTGGATTAATCCAAGAAAAATTTAGGACCATTTTATGTGTCCCTATGGAAATGAGGTAGGGGAAAAGCAAAGGACCCAAAAGTTAAAGCCAATATTTAAATAATAAAAATGAGATAATATTTATAAAATGCTTAGCACAGTATCTGGCACATAGGAGATTCTATATAAATGCTAACTATTGTTACTATTGTTATCAATGCTCTTTAAGTTTTGCAAAACACTTTATGTAGGATATCTCATAACAACTCTGTGACGTAGATGGTGTTATTTTTATCCATTATATAATAGAGGACCATGAGGTTCCTGTTTATGTCAAGGAAAAATTCAAACTCAGATATCTCTTTAGCTCCAGCACTCTTTCCAGATCATAATGTGCCCTAATATGTCACTCTTCATCACTTTTATATTGGTTGGAAAGAGCATTAATAGCAATCTTTCAAAGAAAAGAAGAGAGGCAATACTTAAAAAGATCGATATGAGATCTAGGGGCAAGAATTTGTTGCTAAAGAATTAGTTTCAGTCATTGTTTCAAGAATTACCACAAGACATAGTTACCATGATTGGAGTGTAGGGTATGTTCAGCAAAGATTAGTACCTTTGGTATGACGGCTTGCTGGGGCCTTTTAAGGGAAGCTTTCCACCTTTGATGTCCACTTAATTTACACAACATCCACCAATGACTCCAAGAAGCATTGTGCCCAGTGGGCATACCCTGGTAAACAGGATAAACTAAATTGAAGGAAACAAAGGGGTCTCAAACCCTTTAGTGAGTTAAGGTGGTATCTACCCTGATCATATGAAGACATCCCCAATAGAATGGGCATATAAGAACAATTTGTTCCAATGACCATGAAGGCAGCAGAAGCAAACTCTGTGGAGCATTTAAAGCTTTGTTAGGGATCAAACATGACAAAGTCATTCATTGCATCCTACGCCATATCCAGCCATTTTGACTTTGTTTTACCACTGGACTTTGATGACTCTGGAGAAGGTAGTGGGACCAACAATTTGTAAGACTCTACCCCATTTAAATCCAATTTATACACAAGACTGCGTTTATGCAAACATCAAGACTGGTTTGACAAAAATTATGGGGAAATTCAGAATCTGCAAAAGGAAAAACAAGAACTCCACAGGATTTACCAGCTGGATAGCTCATCTTTCTCTAAGAAGACAGCACTTAATTCTGTGAAAAGTAAAATACAAGCAAAATTTAGAAAGATGCAGGTTTCTTGGCTCAGTAAGAAGGCAGATAAAATTCACTTTTATATTGATAGTAACAATTGAAAGCATTTTTATGATGCCTCAAAGGCATCATAAAAATTTATAACTCAAAGACCTATGGTGCATCTCAGCTACTCAGTGCTGATGGAGCCACATTGATTAGTGATAAGAACATGATCCTAGAGAAATGGATTGAAAACTTCCATAGTGTTCTCAATAGAACATTATAAATCAATGCTGAAGTCATTAACCATATACCTCAAGTTGAAGTCAATTATTTTCTAGCTAAATTTCCAACTAAAGAGGTTTTGAATGCCATTGAATGCAAAGCACTTGATGGTGGTTCTATTCCAGCTGACATTTACAAGGTTAAGGAGTCCAGTGCTCATACAAAAACTGGACAAAGAGGAGATTATTCCCCCAGGAGTTCAAGGATGCCTCCATTGTCTCTATAACAATAAAGGAAATAGATTGTCTTGTGACAATTACAAGAGTATTTCTCTCTTAGTCACTGCTGGAAAGATTCTTGCTAGGATCCTTCTTAATAGGTTGATCCTTCACCTGGAAGGTAGTTATCTACCTAAAAGCCAGTGTGTTTTAAAAAGGGGCTGAGGGAAAATGGTGGAGAAAAGGCAGAGTGTTATCCCAACTCTTCACAATTCCCCTTGAAACAACTTTAAATCAAGCCTCAAAGTGAATTCTAGAGTTCCTGGAGTTAGGATGAGCTGATTTCAAATTCAGTCTCACTTACTAGCTGTATGAACCTCGGCAAGTCACTTAATCCTGAATACCTCCAAAAAAAAGACAAGAATTCTAGAGCAACATAACCTATAAAAGGATGGGGTAAAAGATAACTTAGAAGGACTGCAGGAAAGGTCTGTATCACTTGGGAAAAGGGGAGAATAACCCAGCCCAAGTCTTTGTTTCAGTAAGCCTAGCAGGTCAGAGTCACAGCAGGCCATCTGTGAGGCCTCTAGCCCTGGTATAGCAGGCTTGCTGTCAAGGATCTGATGTGGAAAGCCAGTGACTAGCCTCTTGGCCCTCTGAAACAAGAAGCTTGGGACAGTGTTCCCTGTACCACAGGAACAGAGCTCAACTTTAAAAATCACAAAATAAATCTTAATAATGAGCAAAACAAACAAAAGCCCTGACCATGAAAAGCTACTATGGCAACAGGAAAGAACAAAACATAAATTTGGAAAAGGACAGCAATGTCAAGATGCTTACATGTAAATCCTCAAAGAGAAATATGAATTGATTTCAGACTCAAAAAGTCCTGCCTGAGCTCAAAAAGAATTTTCAAAATCAAATAAGAGGTAGAAGAAAAATTGTAGAAAGAAACGAGAGTTATGTAAGAGAATCATGAAAAAAGTCAACAGTTTGATAGATCACAAAAAATGAAAAAGGTGTACAAAAACTAACTGAAGAAAATAACTTCTTAAAAAGTAGAATTGGCCTAATGGAAAAAGGAGATATAAAAGCTAATTGAAGAAAATAATTTCTTAAAAATTAGAATTGGGCAAATGAAACCTAATAACTGTGAGACAGCAAGAATCAATTAAAATCAAAAGCATGAAAAAATAGAAGAAATAGATACTATTGAATAGATACATTGAAAAACAACTGATTTGGAAAATAGATCCAGGAGAAATAAATTTAAGAATTATTGGGCTACCTGAAAGTCATGCTCAAAAAAAAAGGGCTGGATAGCATCTTTCAAGAAGTTATCAAGAAAAACTGCCTTGATAGCCTAGAAATAGAAGGTAAAATAGTTATTGAAAGACTCCACTTTCAGAACTTTTCAGAACTCAGGTCAAAGAGAAGATGCAACCATCCAGAAAGAATCATTACAAATATTATGGAGTTATAGTCAGGCTCCACAAAATTTAGCAGCCTCTTCATTAAAGGATTGGAAAGCTTGGAATATGATATTCTAGAAAGAAAAGGAACTTGGATTACAATCAAGACTCAAATATCCAGAAAAACTGAGCATAATCTTTCAGTGGGAAAAATGGATATTTGATGAAATATAGAACTTTCAAACATTTCTGATGATTGTGAACTTAATGCAAATTCTGAAACTGAGATACAAAAAAGTATGCATTGATTTTCTGCTGTTTGTGCTAATTTTGGCCTAACAATCAGCACCAAGAAAACGCAGGTTCTCCGTCAGGCAGAATCACACCATCCATTTTCAAGATGTCTCTGAAGAACTTTAGAATTTATTGTGTGACAGGGGAGACACTGGCAAACAACCACCTAGCATAATGTGCCCACATCAAAGAAGGTTTTGTGCTCTATGAGTGAAGCAGACTTGCAACAGTTCAAAAGAAATAGGAAATGTGCAAATTTGGAGGCATTTCCAGTCCAGATGTTGTACCCAACCTGTGGTAGAGCCTTCAGAGTTTCTAATGGTCTGATTAGTTACAGTCAGACACACTGTACCTTGATTCCAACATAGTGATGTCATTTGGTTCCCTTTGAGAACGAAGAATAATAAACAAATGTCATAATAGTATACACACATGCATATATATGTATATATGTATGTGGGGTGGTATGCCTTCCTCGTGTAGCTATAAGATCTGGATCAATTTTTTTAAAAAGAATCTCTTCCTTCCTTATCTGTTGCCTCTTTGGCAGTGAGAGTTACCTTGCCTGGCAGCAGTGGATTTTCAAAGAATGGGGCATGTGGCAACCACCCACATTTGCCATATACATGGGACAGTTCTGGAATAGAAAGGGAATAGTTCTTTTAGTCATGATATTTAAAGCTAGAAGGAAGTTTAGAGAACATTTAGTAGAATATCATCCCTCCCTCATTTTTAGAATTAAGAGACAGAAGCTTAAAAGCTTAAAAGATGAAGTGATTTTCCCAAAGTTACAAAGGTGGTAAATCACAAAATTTGGATCTGAACCCTGGTTCTTTGCCTTCAGATGTTGTTCTCTTTCCATAACATTAAACAACATATACAACCCTTTCTATTTCTAAATCATTTTACCACACACAGTTCTTCCAGTATCTTTCACCTACCCATCTATAGATAGAATAGAATTCTTTCTCCTCTGTCATCAACTGACACTTTTTTATAACTGCATTGGAGCCAGGATCTCTGCAAAAAACACCAGAAACATTTGTTGAAAAATTTTTGTATCTAGGGGACTATTTCAAAAGACAGAGAACAAATATTAAAAAAAATCAATATCAAGTGCACCTGAAAACTAGTTCAGATTCAAATCTTTGGTCTGTAAGGGTACTCCTGGAGTACAGGGATGAAAATTTTCATACAGGGGATGAAAATCTGGTCCTCAGGCATTTGAGGTATAAGACAGAGTACCTTGGTCAGGGAACATACAATGTACAAAAAGTAAAGATTACCTTCAGGTACTGATTCAGTGACCACAGCAATTATTTTCTACTCTCTTCCTTGTCCTCTGCATCACTGACTGCCCACCTCTGACTTGTTCTTCTCACTGTCCTCTAAATAATATTGTTCTCTCTCATCCCTCTTCTGTCTAGACTATTTATCCAGACCTGTTGTTTTTCTTTCTTCATGCTGTGGGCAAAAAGCTGTGAAGGGAATAAATAAAACAAAATGGTATTTCCCTAATTTTCTAGGAGACTAGTTGTTGGTTTGTGGGCAGATTGCAGGGAGAAAATGAAATCCAATTAAGGAGTAGTAAAGACTTGTGGCAAAATATGACCTGTATCAAATGAAAAGGATAAGTAGTGGAGGCTGGATGCGTCAAGAAGTGAAAGTGATATCACTAAGTGGAAAAAAATTAAATTTAGAAGGACAGAAATGGACTACTTCTGAATAATCTCTAGCACTACAGGGAAGAAAATTTTAACCATTTGGCAATTAGCCATGACTATTCTTATTTTCCCATGGTAACATTTAATGCTGGGAAGATTGTAAAAGATGCTAGTTTTCTTGATCTTATAAGTGTAATATAAATTATTCCATTGGAAGATGTGCTTTGGCCCTTTGGGACAAAGATTTCAGCCAATTGATAAAGTGAATATACAACCTTATGTGTCTGTAACTTTCCCCACTTTTCTGACCCAGTTAGTCATACATTACCAAGTCAAGTTACCACCGAAGATTGCCCAGTGAGCCAGGAAGAGTAGTATAATCAGTAGACTTTAAAAGGAGTGATTTGAGTCTTAATGCTCTCTCCAGATTGGCCAAGTATGTGGTATTGACCTCTTTCTTTTTTTTTTTTTTTTGTAAGGGGAATGTGAATCTTCCTCTTTTCTCTGGCAGTTACCTTTTTATTTTTTAAAATTTTATTTATTTATTTTTCTGAGGGAATTGGGATTAAGTGACTTGCCCAGAGTCACACAGCTAGGAAAGGTGAAGTTTCTGAGACCAGATTTGAACTCTGGTCCTCCTGACTTTAGGGCTAGTGATCTATCCACTGCACCAACTAGCTGCTCCCACCTTTTTTTTTTAAAGCTTTTTATTTTCAAAATGTAATGCATGGATAGTTTTCAACATTCACCCTTGCAAAATCTTGTATTCCAAATTTTTTTTCACTTTCCCTTCTCCCCTCTCCTAGAAAGCAAGTAATCCAATATATGTTAAACATGTGCAAATCTTCTACACATATTTCCACAATTATCATGCTGTACAAGAAAAATCAGATCAAAAAGGAAAAAAATGAGAAAGAAAACACAATGCAAGCAAATAACTAAAAAAGCAAAAATACTGTGTTGTTATCCACATTCAGTTCTCACAGTCCTCTCTCTGGGTACAGATTGTTCTCTCCATCACAAGATCATTGGAACTGGCCTGAATCACCTCAAGAGTCTAGCAGTTATCTTTAATAATTAGTCAACAAGTACTCATTGAAGCCTTGTGCTAAGCACTGAGAATTACACATACAAATAAAAAGAAAAACAGTAGGGGCAGGTAGGTAGCACAGTGAATAGAGCACCAGCCCTGAAGTCAGGAAGACCTGAATTCAAATCTGGCCTCAAACATTTAACATTTCTTAGCTGTGTGACCCTGTGCAAGTCATTTAACCCCAATTGCCTCAGCAAAAAGAAAAGAAAAGAAAAACAGTGATTACCTTTAAAAAAGCTTATGTTCTAATCAATCAATAAAGCATTTACTATGTGCCAGATATTGTGGATACAAAAAGAGGCAAAAGACACTTCCTTGTCCTCAAGGAGCTGGCAATCTAACAGGAAAGATAACACATAAGAAGATGCTGAAATGGAGAAAGGGGAGGTGAGAAGTCCCTGGCCAAAGGACAAAAGGTAGAAATACGGAGGATTGCAACCTGGTGGGAAATTAAGATTATTTTATTGAGTTATTGCTTACACATGATAGATAGACTATGTGACTATCAGCCTGTGATAGGATTTCAAGACCTTGGTCGTCTCTTCTGTTTTTCTCATTCTTCCCTGACCAATAAGTCCGAGATGATCAGTGGTCCTCTGAGTTCCAGAATTCAGAAGTTCCTCAGCCAGTACACATAGTGCACATAGAAAGAAGTACTTGATAAAGACACCGAGAAAGAGAGTGGTTGTAAAACCCCCTAAATCACCGAGTTTCTTATTCCTTTGTCCCCGAAGAGACTTCTATTCTATCATTCATTGGTCCAGGCACCAGAAAAGTGGAGAAGTGAAAGGGGAAGAGACAGAAATAGAGAGAGATTAAGACAGAGAACTAGTGATTCAGACAGAGATAACTATAGAGAGATAAAGTGATAGAGAGAAAGAGACAGAGAGATAGAGACCAAGAAACACATAAAGAATTAAGAGACAAAAAAGACAAAGACAGTTTACCAGAACGTCCTCAGAGCTTTTTGCTGTACTCAGTGTACTCACTGCTACAACATGGGCCAAGCGTCTACCTTTGGCCACAGAGAAGTAGCTTGGGACCAGCATTGTGGTGCCATGCTATTATTGCTAAAAAGAACACATCAGATCAGATCAGAATTGAACTGATTGGCAGCTTATGAAAAATTCTCAAGAATAGAGGTTAATTTCCACATCAGAAAAAGCAATCTATTCTAAGTGTTGAGAAGAGAATCACAGAAAACGGTGGCTGACATAGGTATTTCTTACAGAGTTCTTAATCTGGGATTCATGGATCCCTAGGGAGTCCATAGATAGATTTTAGGATGTCTAGTCTATGAATTTAGATGGGAAAAACTACATTATTGTTTCTTTGTAACTGATTTTCTTTGCAATCCAATTTATTTTATTTTATTCATTTAAAAATATTATTCTGAGAAGGGGTTCATACATTTCACCAAAGTGCCAAATGGGTCCCACAGCTAAATGTTTGATCTTCATTTTGCATCTTTTTCCCTGCCTGGTTTCAACTTTACAGAATAAAGATGTCTCTGTACCAGGTATACTTTAGTAGTCTGTTCTTCTTTCCATCCCCATCCATACGCCCCTTTGCTTTCCTGTCTGCATTTGTGTGCTGTTTCCCTCTTTAGATGGTAAGCTCCTTGAGGGAAGGGACCAGAGTCTAGCAGAATGCCTAGCACACAGTAGCTGTTTATTGGATTGAATTGGATTAGTTCCCAAAAGGGAAAGAATCATTATTAGAAACATGTAGACTCATTTTCTGCAACATTTAGAGGTAATGGAAATGAAATTTACCTAATGGAAGTTGAATAAGAAGTTTGTGTTTTATGATGGGTCAGGTTTAGGCTGAGGTTGTAGAAAAGAAAAAGAAAAAAAATTCCCACAGCAGCAAAAATTGTCCCAGAACTTCCAGGATTTTTGCTTTACACATAATTTGCTCAACTAATACAGGGATGATGGTGGCCACCTATTCTCTAAAGAGTTACTTCCTTGATGTTTTATGGAGTCACTAACTTACATTTGACCAATTCTAATTTTTAAGGAATTATTTTCTTCAGTATTTTTGGTGCATTTTTACTAGACTTGTTTTCTTTCTCAGCTTTTCCTCTGCTGCTTTTATTTGATTTTTAAAATAATTTTTGTTTGTTAGTTCTTCCTGGAATTCTTGTTAGGTTTATGTTCAATATGCATTTTTTTTCTTTGAGGCTTTGCTTGTTGGTATTTTCAAGGAATTGTCATTTGCGCTTGTTTTGAGTTTCTCTGTTACCATAGAGGATTTTTATTTTCAGGGATTTGTTGTTATTTCTTATTTTTCCAGTCTGTTTCTTTACTTTGGACTTTGTTAGACTTTGGCTTTGCTTACCTTTGGGCATGGATGGCATTTCTTCCCTGATCCTTTGTCTTTTATCTTTTACTGCTTTCACAGCTTATTCTGGGAACCTGTAAGTTTTTGATGCTTCCAAAGAGGTGTAATCTCAAAAAAAGGTTAGGTTACTTCCTTCCTGGGCTTCTTTTTGATCCTTAAATAGATAAGGCCCTGGTCCCTCATGATCATAACTGTTCCTCTCTGACACAGAACAGGATAATGATTTTTAGCAACTGATACCCCATCCTGTGTCCAATGCTAAGTACAGGGAACCCCTGGGATTTCTTTCTAAGTGTTTGCTCTCTGCTCCATAGCCCATAGTCCATAGTCAGTGGCACAAACCATAGTTGGTTCATTTACACTTTGTCTATACTGTATTCCAGATCAGCCCTTACTCCAGAGGCTGCAAATCCCTTTTTTATCTTCCTAAGCAGCCCCAGGCTGGAAAAAAAATCCTCATTGTGACTTTTCATTGGCTTTCTCCCTCAGAATTTGGTTTGGTGCATTTTTCAAGTTGTTGTAATTACTTATAAGTTACTGTCTTCATTCTGATATCTTTGTTCTACCTCCACAAAGCACTGCTTTCTCACTGATATTATATGCAATGGATTTGGAGTAGAAGACCTGCATTTAAATTCTATTTCTGCCACCTCTTTTCTGTGTGACTTTGGACAGGTCACATTTTTGATCCTCCCCATGGCCTCTAAGCTACCTTCAGACTTCTGTGATAACAAAAGTTTGCTCTTCTTTGTATATGCTGATAAAACAAGTTTTAGAAAAGTAAGGAAGGGATTGAGCCAATATGGCAATAATGTAGGTGGATTCTCCCAATATTGCCATTCAAACAGCTTTAAAATAGTTCCTCAAATCAAATATTTGAGCATCAAAGCCAACAACACTACCTTTGTGTCTATTCTTTCTCTATACCTTATTTTTATGATATAATTAGTATTTTTACCTTAACTCTTCCTCAGTCCTTTTTTTTGAGCTACCCTATTATATATTTCCATGTAAAAACATAAACAAATTGTCCATGTTAAGTTCCTTGAAATTAATCTTTGATATTGGCTCTCATATGTTAAATTTTCTATTGAGTTCAGGTTTAGTTAAAAGAAAGTCATGAAAATCTGAAAGTGTGTTGAATGTACATTTTTTCTCATTCAATATTATGGATAATTTTGCTGGATGTAATATTTTTTGACCACAGGCTTAGTTCTTTTGATTGCCAGTAGATATGATTCCAGGATCTTTCAACTTTTATTGTGGCTGCTGATAAATCATGTACAATTCTAATTATAGTTCCAGTGTTTTTGAGTTTTTTCTTTGTTTCTTGCAAAATTTTCTCTTTGATCTGAGCTTTTTGAAATTTGGTAATAATATTCCTATGTGTTTTCCACAAAGGATCTCTTTGAGGTGGTGATCAGTGGTTTTTTCCTATTTCTTCTCTCCCCTCATGTACTATCACTTCAGGACAATTTTGTTGAATTATTTCTTGCATTATTGTATCAAGGCTCTTTTTTTTAGTTCACAGCTTTCAGGTAGTCCAATTATTCTTATACTTTATTTTTTTGATCTGTTCTCCAATTCTCTTGTTTTTCTTATAAAAGGTTTCACATTCTGTTTTATTTTTTCATTTTTATAATCTGTTTTTTTAATTTCTCGGTCTTTCATAGCTTCTCTAGTTTCCCCTTACCCAATTTTAATCTTCAAAGAGTTATTTTCATCTTTGAGATTCTATATCTCCTTTTCTAGTTGGTTAATTCCCTCCCCCAATAATCTTCTTGTTTTTCTTGAATGTTTTTATTTAATTTTTTGGTTTTTCCTCAATGTCTCTCATTTAATGTTTAAAAAATCTTTTTTGAATTCTATAAATTCTCTGGGCAGGGAGTCATATCACCTTACTTTGTGGGGTAGAACTTTTTTTTTTTACTTCAGTGCCCTCCTTTGAAGATGAATCCTTGTCTTCCCTGTTCCCACAGTAAGTTTCTATGGTGGAGTTCTTTCTTCTTTGCCAATTCTTTTATTTTTTAATGAGAAGTTTTAGTATAAGCACTTCTAATTGTGGGTGGGGAGGATGGTGCCTCTTGCTTCACTTCAGCTCTTTTGACCTGGAACCTCAAACCAAGAGCTCCCCCTTCATGCAAGTGCCCACAGGCAGCAGCAACCCTGCCCCACTGCTGCTGCACTCACTTTGTGTGCTGGTTTTTTCTGGGGTACATCTCAGCAGCACAGCTGGGCCTGGCATTCCTAATCAGCCAAAGTTCCCTCAGTCTTTTAGGACTCAGACCCTCGACTCCACATGCAGTCGAATAAGTGAAAATCTCTATCATTCCTGTTGAGGCTCCAGCCATACCCAATTTACTCCAGTGTTCTCCACTTGGTGTTTCTGCAGAGCTAGCCCAGAGGTGTTTGCACTTCACATTGGCTAATCCCAGCCTGGGATCTTTCTTTGGACCTGGGGTTGTACCTGGAGAAACCCTGTTCTGCCCCAAGTCTTTTTGTTTTTCAACAATTTATATTCACTCTGAGGTGCAAATTTGTTCTGTTCCTGGGGGAAATCTGGAGAACTTAAAATTTACTGACCTACTCTGCTATCTTCTCAGAAAACTCCCTTCAAACTTTTCCCCTTTATAAGACAAATTAGGAGGTTAGCAGATGAGATCTGTGAAGATGAGGTGGAGGCAGGTCTGTAGCAGCAATCACAAGCTTTAGAGACAGTTGTGAGGGCAGTATTGGCAGCAAAAGCATCTCCAAGAGGTCTCAGCCCAGAGATGGGGAAAGGGTAGAACTGGTCAAAAAGAGATAACAGGAGATTCTTTGCTGGTATTGAGTGTGGCAAATACCGATTGGTACCTCTATTGCCTATACAATTCTGTCTCACAGTCTCAGGGTGAAGATGAGTCCCTGTAGTCAGTCACAAGGGAAGAGGGTCCTGGTTGCAGTTTCAAGACCCAGAGAAGTGCTAGTACTTGTTGCTACAGGGAAGTAGGGTACCAGGTCGCAATGCCAGAACCAAGAGAAATGCTAGTACTTTTTTTTTACTGCTGGGGTGCAAGAGCCTTTTCTGAGTAAAGACCAGAGCAAAGACCAGGAGAACAGTGACTATACTTCACTTGGAACAATACGTGGGAGCCTATAATTCCTAAAATTATAGACTCCCAGAACTAGCTCTCAATCACCAAATTATGAAAAGAAAATTAACAACTTGGTAAAAGTGGCACAAAAGTAATGAAAAAAATCCACTACCTCAAAAATAGAATTGATCCAAAGGTGAAAGAGGCACTTACATTCTCTGAAGAAAAGAATTCCTTAAGAAGCAGAATTGGCCAAATGGAAAAAGAAGTACAAAAGATCATTGAAGAAAATAATTTATTAAAAATTGGTATTGGGCAAGTGGAAGCTAATAACTATGTGAGACATTGAGAAACAATAAAATAAGGTTAAAGGATGAAAAAAATAGAAGGAAATGTGAAATATCTCATTAGAAAAAGCAATCGATCTGGAAAATAAATCAAGGAGAGAAAATTTAAGAGATAACATACACTGGACTACCTGAAAGCCATGATAAAGAAAAGAGCCTGGACATCATCATCTTTCAAGAAATTATCAAGGAAAACTGTCCTGATATTCTAGAACTAGATGGTAAAATAGAAATTAAAAGAATACATCAATCACTCCTCCTTAAAGAAATCCCCAAATGAAAACTT
The DNA here is from genome assembly GCA_023553655.1 of Myrmecobius fasciatus. Taxonomy (NCBI): domain Eukaryota; kingdom Metazoa; phylum Chordata; class Mammalia; order Dasyuromorphia; family Myrmecobiidae; genus Myrmecobius; species Myrmecobius fasciatus. The sequence goes on from JAJPUD010001321.1 coordinate 60,497, forward strand.
TCAGGAATATTACAGCCAAATTCCAGAACTCCGAGGTCAGGAAGAAAATGTTGTAAACATTCAGAAAGAGTAAATTCAAATATCATGGAGCTACAGTCAGAATCACAAGATTTAGAATCTTCTACATTAATAGATCAGAAGGCTTGGAATATAATATTGCCGAAGACAAAGGAGCTAGGATTATAACCAAGAACAATCTACCAAACAAAACTGAGTTTAATCCTTCAGGGAAAGAAAGTGATATTCCTGATGAAAAGAAGAGAACCAAATAGAAAATTTGACATTCAGCTATAAGATTCAAGAGAAACATAAAAAGCTCAGCAAAAAAGTGCAATTGTCAGAGACTCAATAAAGGAAGATGATACATATAACTCCTGAGAGCTTTATCATTTTTAGGGCAGTTAGATGAAACCTATACATTTAGAGGGCCTAATTGTTAGTCAATTATGTTAGAAGATCTTCCCCCTTGGAAATTAAGGAATGAAAAAGAGGGATGCATTAAGAGAAGGGGAAAAGAAGAGGTAAAATGGAGAAAATTTTCTCACATACGTGAAGCATGCAAGAAAGAGCTTTTATAATGGAGGGGAAATGGGATGGTTGTGGTGGGTAATGCTTGTACCTAATGCTCATCAGGATTGTTTCAAAGAGGGAAGAACACACACACATACTCATCTATGTGTCTATCTTATCTATACACACACACACACACATTCACATACATAGATAGCTATATGTGCTCACATATATACATATTCTACACACACTCAGCTAAGTGTGGAAACATCTTATTGAATAGGAAAATAGCAGGAAAAAGAGTTAAAAAGGGGGATGGGATGATAAAATGGAGGGCAGATGAAGGGAGACAACGATCAGAAGGAAAACAGAAGGAAAACATAATCACAGGCAAAGCAAAAGCAAAAACAGACCTAATTAAAAGAAATAACTAGGGAAACTGCATTTTGCTAAATGGTATCATAGATAATGAAGAATATTAAATTTTATGGTAAATTCCTCTGATAAAAGCCTCATTTCTTTGAGTCAAATTTATAAAAATAAGAACTATTACCTATGATGAATGATTAAAGTATATGAACAGGAAGTTTTCACAGAAGAAGAAATCAAATCTATAACTATATGAAAAAAGATCTAAATGTTATTTATTAGAAAAATGCAAATTAAAACATCCTCAGGTATCACAATGTTCCAAGACAATTCCAAAAGACTCATGATAAAAAAAGTCCTCTCAATATCCAGAGATAAAACTGTTGTACTCTGAATGCAAATTGAAGTATAATTTTCTTTCTTTCTTTTTGTTTTTTCCCTTGGCATGGCTAGCATGGAAGTATACTTTGCATGATTTCACATGTGTGATTTATATCACCTTTTCAGTTGGCAATTTGGAATTCAACACTTAAAAATAAAAGAATGCTAAAATAAATTTTTAAAAAATTTAAAAGGTTAAAAAAGAGGGAAAGAACAATGGTGAAGGCTACAGATTTTGGAAAGCAGTCAATAATTCATAAAAAATGCTTTACCAGATCTGCCTTTAGACTGGACATATGAACAGAGATAAAGAGAATTTAAACAATGGATACTTTAGAGAATGATCTTCATACCCCTATACTTCTTTTTTTCTAAATTTTGCCTTCATTTAAACTTTCCATCCTCCAAACTGAGCATTCCCCTGTGATATAGAAAAACAAATAAGTAAAAACATCTGACAACAGGAATCTGGTTTGTCAATGTATATAACATTTTGTCCCCCAATCTTTGCCTTGAAGAGAGAAGTATGGTTCATTATTTTTTCTCAGTGTCCTGTCACTGTTTTCACAATTATTAATAGTTCAACATTCTTTTTTTTAATTTTATTTTATTTGCATAACATATGTGTGGGTAATTCTTCAACAATAACCCTTACATAGCTTTCCGTTACAAATTTTTCCCCCCAACTCCCCACCCTTCCCCTAGATGGCAGGATATCCACTACATGTTAATTGTGTTAAAATATTGGCAAATCGAATATATGTATACATATTTCCAAACTTGTCATTGGTGTGCAAGAAAAATCTTATCTACACAAACGATATATCAGATAAAGGAAACACAATGTAAGCAAACATCAATCAAGGAGTATGAGAATGTTATGTTGTGGTCCACATTTCGCATCTCTCTCTGTGGGTGTATATGGCTTTCTTCAGTGAACAATTGGAGGTGGTTTGAAACATTTCATTGTTGAAGAGAGCCATGTCCATCAGAATTGATCGTCATATAGTACTGTTGTTGCCGTGTATAATGATCTCCTGGTTCTGCTCATTTCACTCAGCATCAGTTCATGTAAGTCTCTCCAGGCCTCTCTGAAATCATCTTGCTGGTCATTTCTTACAGAACAATAATATTCCATAACATTCATATACCATAATTTATTCAGCCATTCTCCAATTGAAGGGCATTTATTCAATTTCCAGTTTCTAGCCACTACAAAAAGGGCTGCCACAAACATTCTTGCACATGTGGGGCCTTTTCCTTCCTTTATGATTTCTTTGGGATATAAACCCAATAGAAATGCTGCTGGGTCAAAGGGTATGCACAGTTTGATAACTTTTTGAGCATAGCTCCAAATTGTTCTCCAGAATGGCTGTATCCGTTCACAGCTCCACCAACAATGCATCAGTGTCCCAGCCCTCCCACAACCCCTCCAACATTCATCATTAACTTTTCCTGTCATTTTAGCCAATCTGACAGGTGTGAAGTGGTATCTCAGGGTTGTCTTGATTTGCATTTCTCTGATCAATAGTGATTTGGAGCACCTTTTCATATGACTATAAATAGTTTTAATTTCATCCTCTGAAAATTGTCTGTTCATATCCTTTGACTATTTATTGATTGGAGAATGGCTTGAATTTTTATAAATATGAGACAATTCTCTATATATTTTAGAGATGAGACCTTTATCAGAACCCTTAAATGTAAAGATGATTTCCCAATTTATTGCTTCCCTCCTAATCTTGTCTGCATTGATTTTGTTTGTACAAAAGCTTTTTAACTTAATAGAGTCAAAGTTATCTATCTGGTTTTCAATTAAAAGTTCCAGTTCTTCTTTGGACATAAATTTATTCCATCTCCACAGGTCTGAGAGGTAAACTATATTATGTTCCTCTAACTTGTTTACAAAATCACTCTTTATATCCAGATCATGAACCCATTTAGATCTTATCTTGGTATGTGGTGTTAGATGTGGATCAAGCCCTAATTTCTTCCACACTAGTTTCCAGTTTTCCCAGCAGTTTTTGTCAAATGGTGAATACTTATCCCAAAAGCTGGGGTCTTTGGGTTTATCAAAAACCAAATTGCTATAGTTATTGCCTAGTTTGTCTTGTGATTCTATCCTATTCCACTGATCGACTACTCTATTTCTTAGCCAGTACCAAATGGTTTTGATGACCGCTGCTTTATAATATAGTTTTAGATCTGGTACAGCAAGTCCACCATCTTCAGCCTTTGTTTTCATTAATCCCCTTGAAATTCTTGACCTTTTGTTTTTCCAAATGAACTTTGCTAGTATTTTTTCTAGATCTGTAAGATAATTTCTTGGGAGTTTGATTGGTATGGCACTAAATAAGTAAATTAGTTTGGGTAGTATTGTCATTTTTATTATATTCGCTCGTCCTACCCATGAGCATTTTAAGTTTTTCCAATTGACTAGGTCTGATTTTATTTGTGTGGAAAGTGTTTTGTAATTTAGTTCATATAGTTCCTGACTATCCCTTGGCAGATAAATTCCCAAATATTTTATACTATCAACAGTTATTTTGAATGGAATTTCTTTTTGTATCTCTTGCTGCTGAACTTTATTGGTAATATATAAAAATGCTGATGATTTATGTGGATTTATTTTGTATCCTGCCACTTTGCTAAAGGTGTGATTTGTTTCTAGTAGTTTTTTAGTTGAGTCTCTAGGATTCTCTAAGTATACCATCATGTCATCTGCAAAGAGTGATAATTTGGTTTCTTCACTACCTACTCTGATTCCTTTTATCTCTTTTTCTTCTCTTATTGCTAAAGCTAACATTTCTAATACAATATTAAATAGTAATGGTGACAGTGGGCAGCCTTGTTTCACTCCTGATCTTATTGGGAATGGTTCTAGTTTGACTCCATTACATATGATGCTTGCTGAAGGTTTTAAGTAGATACTACTTATCATTTTAAGGAAAAGCCCATTTATTCCTATACTCTCCAGTGTTTTTAATAGGAATGGGTGTTGGATTTTATCAAAGGCTTTTTCTGCATCTATGGAGATAATCATATGGTTTTTATTAATTTGGTTATTAATATAATTGATTATGCTAATAGTTTTCCTAATATTGAACCAGCCCTGCATTCCTGGTATAAATCCTACTTGGTCATGATGTATTATCCTGGGGATGACTTTCTGTAATCTTGTTGCTAAAATCTTATTTAAAATTTTTGCATCAATATTCATTAGGGAAATGGGTCTATAGTTTTCTTTCTCAGTTTTCTCCCTACCTGGTTTAGCTATCAGCACCATATCTGTGTCATAGAAGGAATTTGGTAGTACACCTTCTTTCCCTATTTTTTCGAATAGTTTATATAGTATTGGGATAAATTGTTCCTTGAATGTTTGGTAAAATTCACATGTAAATCCATCTGGTCCTGGAGATTTTTTCTTAGGGAGTTGATTAATAGCTTGTTCTATTTCTTTTTCTGAAATAGGGCTATTTAAATAATTTATTTCCTCTTCTGTTAATCTGGGCAATCTATATTTTTGTAGATATTCCTCCATTTCATTTACATTATCAAATTTATTGGCATAAAGTTGGGCAAAGAAACTCCTAATTATTACTCTAATTTCCTCTTCATTGGAGGAAAGTTCTCCCTTATCATTTTTGAGACTAATAATTTGATTTTCCTCTTTCCTTTTTCTAATCAGATTAACTAAAGGCTTATCTATTTTGTTGTTTTTTTCATAAAACCAACTCTTACTTTTATTTATTAATTCAATAGTTTTCTTATTTTCAATTTTATTGATCTCCCCTTTAATTTTCAGAATTTCCAATTTGGTATTTAATTGAGGGTTTGTAATTTGGTCTTTTTCTAGCTTTTTTAATTGTAAGCCCCATCATTAATCTTCTCCTTCTCTGTTTTACGCAAGTAAGCATCTAGAGATATAAAATTACCCTTTATAACCGCTTTAGCCGAGTCCCACAAATTTTGGTATGTTGTCTCATTGTTGTCATTCTCCTGGATGAAATTTTCGATTGTGTCTATAATTTGCTCTTTCACCCATTCGTTCTTCAGGATTAGATTATTTAATTTCCAAATAACTTGTGGCCTATTTTCTCCTGGCCTTATATTACATGTGAGTTTTATTGCATCATGATCTGAGAAGGATGCATTTACTATTTCTGCTTTTCTGCAATTGATTTTGAGGTTTTTATGCCCTAACACATGATCAATTTTTGTATACGTTCCATGAACCCCTGAGAAAAAAGTATACTCCCTTCTATCACCATTCAATTTCCTCCAGAGCTCTATCATACCTAACTTTTCTAGCCTTTTGTTAACCTCCCTAACTTCTTTCTTATTTATTTTGGAATTTGATTTATCTAATTCTGAGAGAGCAAGGTTGAGATCTCCCACTAGTATAGTATTACTGTCTATTTCTCCTTTCATCTCTCTTAACTTCTCCTCTAGGAATTTGGATGCTATACCACTTGGTGCATATATGTTAAGTATTGATACTGCTTCATTGTCTATGGAACCCTTTAGTAAAATGTAGTTTCCTTCCTTATCTCTTTTAATTAGATCTATTTTTGTTTTTACTTGATCCGAGATAAGGATTGCTACCCCTGCCTTTCTTTGTTCACCTGAAGCATAGAAGATTCTGCTCCAGCCCTTTACCTTCACTCTGTATGTATCTCTATGTTTTAGATGTGTTTCTTGTAAACAAC
>JAJPUD010001321.1:71468-99690 GCA_023553655.1 Myrmecobius fasciatus
CTTTCAAGGTAGATCTTTTATAGAAGTGCGTTGTAGTCCAAATGCTTGGTGAGGACCTCACTCAGGAACCAGTTTTAAGGCTTACTTTCTGGATTTGAGGGAATTGTCGGAGGGAGTTCACAGAGAAAGCTGTCCGCAGTTCGCCATCTTGGCTCCGCCCCCTTACTTTTATTTATTAATTCAATAGTTTTCTTATTTTCAATTTTATTGATCTCCCCTTTAATTTTCAGAATTTCCAATTTGGTATTTAATTGAGGGTTTGTAATTTGGTCTTTTTCTAGCTTTTTTAATTGTAAGCCCAGTTCATTAATCTTCTCCTTCTCTGTTTTACGCAAGTAAGCATCTAGAGATATAAAATTACCCTTTATAACCGCTTTAGCCGAGTCCCACAAATTTTGGTATGTTGTCTCATTGTTGTCATTCTCCTGGATGAAATTTTCGATTGTGTCTATAATTTGCTCTTTCACCCATTCGTTCTTCAGGATTAGATTATTTAATTTCCAAATAACTTGGGGCCTATTTTCTCCTGGCCTTATATTACATGTGAGTTTTATTGCATCATGATCTGAGAAGGATGCATTTAGTATTTCTGCTTTTCTGCAATTGATTTTGAGGTTTTTATGCCCTAACACATGATCAATTTTTGTATAAGTTCCATGAACCCCTGAGAAAAAAGTATACTCCCTTCTATCACCATTCAATTTCCTCCAGAGATCTATCATACCTAACTTTTCTAGCCTTTTGTTAACCTCCCTAACTTCTTTCTTATTTATTTTGGAATTTGATTTATCTAATTCTGAGAGAGCAAGGTTGAGATCTCCCACTAGTATAGTATTACTGTCTATTTCTCCTTTCATCTCTCTTAACTTCTCCTCTAGGAATTTGGATGCTATACCACTTGGTGCATATATGTTAAGTATTGATACTGCTTCATTGTCTATGGAACCCTTTAGTAAAATGTAGTTTCCTTCCTTATCTCTTTTAATTAGATCTATTTTTGTTTTTACTTGATCCGAGATAAGGATTGCTACCCCTGCCTTTCTTTGTTCACCTGAAGCATAGAAGATTCTGCTCCAGCCCTTTACCTTCACTCTGTATGTATCTCTATGTTTTAGATGTGTTTCTTGTAAACAACATATTGTAGGATTCTGGCTTTTAATCCAGTCTGCTACCCGCTTCCGTTTTATGGGAGAGTTCATCCCGTTCACATTCACAGTTAAAATAACTATATCTGTATTCCCTGCCATCTTATTTACCCAGAGTTATGATTTTCTCTTCCCTTTCCCCTCTCTCCCTTCCCCCCTCCCCAGTACTTTGCTCTTGATGACCACCTCCCACCAATAATCCTCCTCCCTTTAGAGTCCCTCCCTCCCCTTTATACCTTTCCCCTAATCCTTCTATTAGTTTATCCCTTTCCTTTTCTCCCCTCCCTCCTACCTTCCCACAAGGAGGGTCAGGCCTTTCTTTGAAGCCAAAAGTGTCTGATATACTCTCTTAGAGTCCAATCTAATGAGAGTAAGGTTTACACAATACTCATCGCCCTCCCTTCTTCCCCTCAATTATATTAGATCTTCTATGTCTCTTTATGAGATTTTGCCTTATTTTACCTTCTATATTTTTACTTTATTTTGCCTCCTTTTCCCCCCTCCCCCCTTTTTCTTTTTCAGTATGGTATCCCTTCCACCTCTAAATTCTTTTCAATTATTATCAAAGAAAAATCAAATTATACTGCCATTCTTTAAAGGATACCTATAGTAGGAATATAGTTCTCAAGAGTTTTCCTTTTTACCTTTTTATTTTTCTCTTGAGTTCTCTATTTGGAGGTCAAATTTTTTGTTCAGATCAGGTCTTTTCATTAGAAATAGGTGAAATTCTCCTGTATCATTGAATGACCATCTTCTTCCCTGGAAGATGATGCTCATTCTAGCTGGATAACTTATTCTTGGCTGTAATCCAAGTTCTTTTGCCTTTCGGAATATCTGGTTCCAGGCCCTTCCATCCTTCAATGTGGAAGCTGACAGATCCTGTGTAATTCTAATGACAGTTCCTCGGTATTTGAACTGTTTCTTTCTAGCTGCTTGCAATATCTTTTCCTTGGTGCGATAGTCCTGAAATTTGGCCACGATATTCCTTGGGGTTTTAATTTTGGGGTCTCTTTCTGGAGGTGATCGGTGAATTCTTTCAATGCCAATTTTGCCTTCTGATTCTAAAACATCAGGGCAATTCTCTTTCATGATTTCCTGGAAGATAGCATCCAGGTTCTTTTTTTCATCGTGGCTTTCAGGGAGTCCGATAATCCTTAAATTGTCTCTCCTGGATCTGTTTTCCAAGTCAGTTGTTTTTCCTAGGAGATATTTCATATTTTCTTCTATTTTTTCATTTTTTTGTTTTTGTTTAACTGATTCTTGAAGTCTTATTGAGTCATTTACTTCTATTTGTTCAATTTTAATTTTTAAAGTATTATTTCCTTCAGTTATCTTTTTTAGCTCCTTTTGTAGCTGGCCAATTGAATTTCTGGATTCAATGCATTCTTTTTCCATTTTGCCAGTTTTATTTTTCAGTGAATTGTTGTCTTTTTCCAATTCACCAATTTTGTTTTTCAGTGAATTGTTGTCTTTTTCCAATTCACCAATTTTGTTTTTCAGTTCACTATTTTTATTTTCCAGTGAATTGGTGATTTTTTCCAATTCACCAATTTTGTTTTTCAGTGAACTGTTTTCTTTTTCCAATTCACCAGTCCTATTTTCCAGTTTTTGATATTTCTGTTGCCCTGATCTCAATTTATTTCCCCATTCTTCTTCTAGCTCTCTTTTGAGATTCTTAATGCAATCATCCAGGTAAGCCTTCTGAATGGGAGACCAACTTAAGTCTGCCTTTGTGGCTTTGTCTGGGATTGTTTTCATAATGTCAGGATCTGGGGACTGTTCTATTTTTTCTCCGTAAAAGCTTTCTATGGTGAGAGCTCTCTTCTGCTTCTTGCTCATGATTTAAAGTTGGGATATTGGTCAAAAGCCGAGAAAACTGCAACAATTTATATTTGCCCTGGGGCAGTTTGCCGAGTTGACTTCCGGTCTGAGGCTGGTTGGGCTAGATTCGCACTAGGACCACGTTTTCAGCTGTTCTCGATCCACCCCCTTCCAAAGGCAGATCTGCCAAAGCACCTGCCCGCAAGCAGAGCAAAGTGGCCCAGGCGTCTCCCAGGGGCTTCCTGGGTGCCCAAAATCCGCCCCTCTATCGCAGCCCTGACTTCCGCCCCGGCTGGAGTCTGATTGTGACTAGCGGCCGATTTCCCCTGAGGCTAACCTTCTCCGGAGTTCTTTCAAGGTAGATCTTTTATAGAAGTGCGTTGTAGTCCAAATGCTTTTTGAGGCCCTCACTCAGAAACCAGTTGGAAGGCTTACTTTGTCTGGGTTTGAGGGAATGTCGGAGGAGTTCATAGAGAAAGCTGTCCGCAGTTCGCCATCTTGGCTCCGCCCCCTAGTTCAACATTCTTTAAGCAATCTTTTCATTTGTATTTTTATAGTTATTGTACATATTATTCTTTCCATAGCATTTATTTGGTTCTGTATCAGTTCATATACATTTCTCTATGCTTCTCTAAAATTCTTTATTCATTCTTATGACAATAACATTCTATTTCATTTATATATTACAATTGTTTTTTTTTCAGGGTCCCCCCCATATTCTCCAGTCAAAGAGTGTCATCTACTCAATTTTCAGATTTTTGTTCTTACAAGAGGTGTTGCCACCAAATTTGGTACATGTAAGACTTTTGTTTTTGTCATTTATTTATTTATCAGTTATTTAGCAAGACCTAATAGAGTATTATTAAATTAAAATTGTGTGCATGGTTTAGTTATTTTCTGTGCTTAATTCAAAATTGATATTGTGTTTTAGTATTGCTACGTGTCCCATAGCCATCTTTGTCAGTTTACATGAAGTAAGACAAAACCTCAAAGTTGTTAATTTGTATTTCTCTATTAGTGATTTGGAACATGTTTTCACGTAGTTTTTTATAGTTTATAATTCTTTTGAAAATTGCTTGTTTGTACCTTTTCATCACTTATTTAGAAGGAAATAGATTTTGATTTCATATATTTGCAATAATTCCTTATATATTTTGGATATCAGACTTTTGTTAATGCAGTTGCATACAATATTTTCCCTATTCTGCTGTTTCCTCCTCTAATATTATTTTCATTGATTTTATCAGTGCAAAGGTTTAAGTTTTTTATATAGTCAAAATTGTTGACTTTATCTTTTATGATTCTTCACATAGTGATATATCTCCTCCACTCATAATGCTGAAAACTACATGGTGTCACTCTCTAATTTTTTATGGTATGATCTTGTATATTTTAGACAACATATTTATTATTTGCTTTAAGTTGTAAAATATTGGTCTAAATCTATTTTTTGGTTGTTCTATTTGTTTTTTCCTGATCACACATGTACATTAATTTTTAATACACATTTCTTTATGAATTATGTTGGGATAGAAAAATCAGAACAAAAGGGAAAAACCATGAAAGAAAAAAAAAACAGAAGAAAAAGTGAATGTAGAATTTGTTGATTTGCATTCAGTCTCCATAGATTTCTCTTTCTGGATGCAGATGGTGTTTTCTATCCAAAGTGTATTGGGATTGCCTTGGATCACTGAATCTCTGAGAAGAACCAAGTCTTCCATAGTTGATCATCGCTAAATCTAATTTCTTTTCCAAATTCCTTCCTAGTTTTCTCAGTAGTTTATTTTTTCAAGGAATGCTTTCCTCAGTGATTTATGTTTTTGGTCTGATCAAACCCAAATTTGTTTCTCTTTCTTGCTTATCTGGTCTCTTTCATTGATCCATTTTCCTATTTTGTTTGTTTTATAACTAGTACTAAATGATTTTCATGTTAGTGTTTTATAATATAGTTTGAGGTCTGCTAGTACTGTACTCTTTTCATTTATACTTTTTTCATGATTTCCCTTGAGATTCTAGACCTTCCAGTCTTTCAAATGCATTTTTTCTAGCTCTATAAAATATCTCCTTGATAATTTACTTATGATAGCACCAAATCTGTAAGTTAAATTGGGTGATATTATCTGTGTTCTTTTAGAATGATCCAATCATGAGGGATGAATATTTTCCCAATTTTATAAAAATTCCTTAGTTTCTCTAGAGAATCCTTATTTATCCTGTTTGAAGTACCATGTGATATATGAAGAAAGAGAGAGAAGGAATTAGGTAGGAAGAACAATTTCACAAAAGAACAGCATGGCTACTACTTTCAGATCTTCCTGGGTGTTTTTTTTTCTTTTTCTGTCTATTAAAGCAATTCCTTATACTGTCTGTTTTACAAGGACATGTTGGGTATCTGACTATGCCTCTGAGCTTCCTTAGGTATGTATTTGCTTTGTATCATTAGGGAATCATTGATATGAAGAATTTTTGACCTTAGGTCAGCAAAGGCTAGATAACTGATATCTTCTGAGATTTCTTTCTCTCTTCTTCTGGGGTATGCAAGAAATCTTACAGGGTAGATGTTAAGATTTCAGGGAGATGATAGCACATTGTATTTTTGATGGGTGCAGTGTTTTGGGGGCAGTTCATTCTAAAATTGTCCTTTTCTCCAAAGCCTGGAAGCTTAGTCATGTTTACTAAGTATCTATTCTAGCAATAGTGTGCTCTAAAAATTGAAGTTGCTTCCTATTCTTTTGGCACCTAAAAATCCTGGAGGAGTTTCTTTAATTCATTATCCAAAAATGTTCACCAGCAACAGCTGAAGAGGTTGAAGTCATGATATTTATACTCACAGAATCAGTGGTATTCAGGAAAATATCATTTGGAGAAAACTGTTCTGGATTTTTTCCACCCCGTTGTGTTTTTCTATTTTGGGCTCATGAAAAATGGCAGAGACCATTCCTATGCTTATTTCCAATACACAGTTTACCTAGTTACCCTAAGGATTCCCACAGAGTTGCCATTCTTTTGCATTCTTATATTCCACTTAGATACTGGAGCACAGCTTGCCTGACAATTCACAGCATCAACAAGCATTTGAATGACAATAGATGACAATGATATTATCATTATCAACATAAACAAATACTTATTAAATGCCTACTATGTGCCAGGCATTGTGCTACTAATACAAAAGTAAGCTAGTACTTGGCTGTCCTCAAGGAACTTACATACATACACAAAATGTGAACATAAATGAATAGAGGATAGGCATAAAATAAGTACATAGTGATTTGAGAGGGTTGTTGGTACTAATAAGGAAAGGCCTCTTTAAATCAAACCTCGTAGAGAGCTAGGGTTCCAAAAAGTAGAAGTGAGGAAGAAGGATATTCTAGGCATGAGAGACAGTCTATACAAAGTCAAGGAAGCAGAAGATGGCATGTTTTGGTTAGGGAAAAGCAAGTATGCCAGTTTGGCTAGAGCCAAAGAGTCCCATGAATGGGATGGGCTAGAGGAAGACTGTGAAGGGCTTTAAATGTTTATATTTCATTTTAAGGCTAATGGGGAGGCACTGAAGTTTGTTGAGCAGGAGAGTGACATGGTAAAATCTGAATTTTGTTATTGTTGTTCAGTCATGTCCAACTCTTTGTGATCCCATTTGGGGTTTTCTTGGAAAAGAAGCTTGTATGGTTTGTCGTTTCTTTCTCTAGCTTGTTTTACAGATGAGGAACTGAAGCAAACAAGATTAAGTGACTTGCCCATGATCACACAGCTAATAAGTGTCTGAGGTTGGATTTGAATTTACAAAGGTGTCTTCTTGATTCCAAGGCCAGTTCTCTAATCTACTGCACCATCCAGCTGCCCCAGATCTATCAATCTATCAATATCAATTTTTTTATTCATGAAAAAGATGGATTGCAGAAGAGACTAATTAAATTCAAATAGACTTAAAAAGGGGATATTAAAATTCTAAGGGATATTCAGAGAGGCTGATAGATCTTGAAATGAGGTAGTTATGGTGTGAGTAGAGAGAAAAGGTTCAAGAGATGAGATGTTGAAATTAAAAGTACTAAGTAACTGATTCAATGTGATGGAGTCAGAAAGTAAAGAGACAGAAGTATCTCCTAGTTTCTGTACCTGTATGACCACTCAATGGAAATAGGAAAATTAGGCAGATATAACACTAATATCATCCTTTTGTTGGCTATTTCCATTTTATATTGTATTTAGCTTGTTTTTACATAGTTGTTTTCTTCCCTTACTCCCTTAGCCTTTGCTCTAAAGTCCTTCTTCCTGATTGATACTCAGACTTATTCTCTGGTACCTTCCATGGCCCTTGCTTTTTCCATGGTAGCTTTTCATGGCATCGTCTTCCTTGTGCTATCAGATATTAGAAACAAATCATATGTACTGATTGAGATCCTACTTCCTTCTTATAATCATAGCCTACTTCTATATCTCCTGATCTGGTGATCTCTTCAGCTATTATTATCCCATATATTGATTCTATGAACAGGTGACTGGTGACTGCTGGTGGCTGGACTTGTTTCATACCTTTGGATGAAAATATATTTTCCTTCTGGAACTAAATCAGAGGACTGTGGTAGGTAGTTGGGCTTTTAGTTGTTGCTTTTTACCAGAGACTCAATATTTTTTCAATTTTGATTAGGAAATTTATGCATGAATTATTTTCAGTTTTTGGTGTGCTGGGCAGCTTACAACCAAATGTTTAAAGAGTATTTGCCTTTATGTTAGAGAATAGATAGGCCCATAGATTTATACTTGTAAAAACCTCAGAGGCCATTGTGTCTGCCCCTGCCCCTCATTTTATAGATAATAATCAGTTCTTTAATCTGATATTTAACCCTCATGTCAATGACAGGGAATTTGAAAGAGAAAGGAGATTAGAAGAAGTCAGTAGCTGGAGGCTTGGATGTTACCAATCTTTGGCCCTGTAATGTTCATTATTTTTTTATCTAGTGCTAAGAGAAAAGTGTAGGTGACATAATTGTAAAAGCACACAAAGCTAGAAAGAATACTTAACATGTTGGATTTGAGTTAAGATTCAAAATCATCTTTCCACCTCCTGCATTTTACATTACAAACTAACAGACTTTCTGACATTAACATTCAAACTCTCACCTCTGTGCCTTTACAAAAATAGAGATTTCAAATTGGAAAATTTGGGGTCTCCCCCCCACCATATCTAGAGTGTCTTCTTGACAAACTGCCATCTACTAGAATACTTAGTTTTCTTCAAGATTTATTTCTGATGCTATATCGTAAGGGAAATCTTTCTGGGTTCCATTAGTTGCCAGGCTCTTCTTTTCAAAGCAATTATATCTCTGTAAATGTTAATTCCTCCTCACTCTCCTCAAGCTCTTTGAGGGAAGGATTTTTTTTTTAAATTTTGTCTTTATATCCCTAGCCCCTACTCTAAAGTATTATATGTAGCAGATGTTTAATAAACTCCTCTTGAATTGAATGATTGGTCATATATAAGAAAATGAAATTTGATAGGGATAAAGTCCTATACTTGTCCTTAAAAAATCAACTGTACAAGTTTAAGGCAGGGGAGATATAACTAGAAAACAACTTGTGGGAAGAAAATCTGGGGTTAATATGGCGCCCAGCTTGCTCAATATAAATCAACAGCATGACCCAACATTCAAAAAAGATAACATTATCTATGACTGAATTAATACAGATGTTACAAGTTGACCTGAATCTTTTGTTAATATAGATGGTATTTCTAGGCAAGCCTGAGGTGTCTTGTGTGCAGTTTTGCTAACTGATGACAAGAGTGCTGGTGCAAAGAAAGCTGCATGTTGAATAAGGAGCAGAACTGTCACAAGAGTATTGGAGAGGAAAGACATTCTTCATGTTGTTATTGAAAAAACACTAAGGGTGCCAGACTCTCTTGGGGACTAAGAACACACACACACACACACACACACACACACACACACACGAGAGAGAGAGAGAGAGAGAGAGAGAGAGAGAGAGAGAGAGAGAGAGAGAAAGAGAGAGGGGGGGGGAGAGTCAGGCAAACAGACAGACTTTGGAAATAGCAATTATATAGAGAAAACCAGCTCTTCAAAATGTATCTGGTGACCTTAAAGTGATAAAAGAAAGAAAAGAAAGATCTATATGCCTTATAGTAGCTCTTTTTGTGGTTGTAAAGAAACTAAATAGACAAATGGTTAAAAGTTGAATAAATTATGTTAATACATAATACAACAGAATGTTGTCCTTCATTCTCAAAGAGGACCATGACATCAGGGAGGTAATGCCATGACATGCAAATGAATTGGATTTAAGTGAGGGAAGGCTGTGCAAAGTCACCAGCCTCACTTTTCCTCCTAGAGCCATCTGGATCCAGTGGTCAGATAAAGATGACTGGAGATTATTCTCTATTGCATTGTAAGGAATTGAAGGAGGTTATTTAGAGAAAGCTGGGAAGACTTGTATGAACTGACACAGAAAAAAATTAAGTAGAACCAGAAGAACAATTTATATTATAAAACAATATTGTAAAGATAAACAAGTTTGAAAGACTTAACTACACTGATCAATTCAATGACCAACTATGCAACAATTAACCATGAAGTAGGATATCCATCTTCTGACAGAGAGGTTCTAAGCTCAGGTTACAGAAATGAAACTGTTTTGGACATGGCTATAGCAATTTGTTTTGTTCTATTATGTATATTTGTTACAAGGATTTTGATTTCATTCCTGTTTTTCAAGATGGTGAAAGAGAAAAAAAATAGATTTTTGTTCATTTAAAAACAAAATAAAATAACACATCCTTGATTTCTAGCTTGTCTCCCTAAAGACTTCAAATGATCTTTCCTTGTTTGAGACTGGGGCCTCTTTCTGTTATTTTCATTGAGATATCGTACTCTCAGTGTGAGAGCTCATTTATTTTTATGTTTCTGCTATATTCCAATCTATATAACTTCTCCATTTCCCCCCCATTTGCTTGGATAAATGGGTTTACTCATTATTCACTATTTGTGATGATCTTTTATGTAATTAGCATTAGAAAAAAATCAAACTCCTTTTAAAAGATAGATATTGGTTTTGAAAGCTAGTGACTTCCATTTTGACTCTACAAATCATGAACATAGAGCAACAATATTTTGGGGACCAGATAGATATAATTATTGTTTAATACCATTCTATCAGAGCTAGAGAATAGAATGGCCAGTTCCATCATTACTTCTCCTTGCCTTCTCAAAGTAAAAATCATATTATTCTTTGGAGAGGGGTAGACAAGACTGAAGCTCATCTGCATCCATTCCTCCTTATGAAACTGCATTTAGACAAGCTATGTGAATGTACAAATTCACATGGATAGCCTTCACCTTACAATGTCGCTGCCCATATTTTGCAACTAAATCTATTAGAAGTAATTTTAAAAATTGGGATCTTTTAAAGTAATAAACAATTTTATAGTTTTGAGACTAAATTTCATCAAATAAATAGTTTCAAAAGAGAGACACAGACAAAATCAGAGAGAAAGAGACAGAGATTTGTTTGAGTTCTCTAATCTTTGGAATATTGTTGCCAGCTGTGGTTCCACATGTTAGGAAGGAAGCCAAGAGAAAAATGTGAGTCCTCAGGAGAATTGTGCCTGTTTTAGTTTTGCTCATTATTTCTGGTCTAGTCAGTTCATGTAATTATCTTATTTCTTTAAAGGCTGCTCCCTACCATAGTGCAATACTGCATTGTACCTTCTGCTTCCCAATGTAAGTACTAAATCTGAGGGGCACAGAAGATATCTATCATTTTCTATAGCAAGTCAGTTTTAAGTTAAGGGATTATTGCATTATAAAAATTGAAAACTTCTTCCTTAATTCATTCCCATAATTCTGAGGTCTCACTTTTACAAAATGAAAGAGAAACAAATGATAATACCCTCAGTTCCAAACATGTAGAAGTTCAATTGACAGTAAAGTCTCTGAGGCTTCTAAAAGGCATCATAATAGTTGTAGACATGTTGACTAAAATGACCCATATCTTTGCCTGTGTCAGATCCATTTCTGCCATAAAGGTGGTTCAAAGTTCCTCTGAGAAATCAAACAGGTTCAATTTTTCCATCTTATCTCTAACAGTGGCCCATAATTCATCTTCCATTTAAGCTCTACCCTCTTCTCTGTACTACTCAATAAAATCAGTCTTTTAAAAATCAATGATAATTTTCTGAATGATAGTCCAATGAAGAAAACTCCCATACATTTTTCATTAATTACCATCCTTCCCTTCCTGCTTGATCAATTCTATTTTAATAATTTCAGGTTATACACTCTCTCCTTTTAAAAACTCTAGTTTTCATCTTTGCTTCTTACCATTTTGAGATGCACTTCCATCTTAGCAGGCAAGTCCTATTTGAAAAAGTTGAAAGTTGTCCTGAAAGACTTTCAAACCACTCAAGTGGTAGCCAGAGCTTTGTAAAAATGCTATTTGCTAATTTCCACTTGTCAATTGTCTGTCCTTTAACATCCATACCCAGTATTTTCTTAATTGATTACATAAACATTTTGTGTTTTTATTATCTATTCTTTTCAATGCTTTTCTACTGTAAATTTTCCTCCTCTTCTTAGTTCACTTTAAGTACTTTAAAGGCTGAGGCCATGTCTTCTACTTTATTTGAAAACTGCCCCAGGTGGTCATGAAAAGACTGGTCCACTAATATGTTGTTGCTGGAGCTTTGAATTGGCTTAAATATTTGGAATAGAATTTGGAATTCTAAGAAAACAAGGAAAATGTCTCACCTCCCAAACCTGAGATCCTACTGCTAGGTGTATATATCTATGTGGTATAATAAAAAAAAAAATTGCAGATTTTTTGTAGAGTCAAAGAACTGGAAACAAAGTAGATTTCCAATGATCAGGAAATAGCCAAATAAATTGTGATTTATAAATTTAATGTATTACTGTAGATTTATAGGAAACACTGATATAGAAAATACAAAGAAAAATGGGAAGACAAATGCACTAAATCAAAATGAAGCAAATGGAAGCAGGAAAACAATATACATAGTAACTGCAACGATGCAAATCGAGAGAACAAGAAGAAACTAAATGCTACATAATTATAATGAGCAAGTTTGTAATTTTTGTCACAAATGATAGATTATGGTTTTGGAACACTGTGTATACTTTCAGACTTCTTATTTGCCAAACTGCTTTTTAACCTTTCCTTTTTTTGTTCCTTTTAAATAAGAAATGACTTCCTGGATAAATAGGTGAAAGAAGATGATGTTAAAGCAATTATAATAATGAAAATAGTTTTTATTTTCTAGCACTTCAGGATTTTCAAAGTGTTTTATATATTGTGGTGGGTGAAAGATGAAATAACTAAGAAAAAGAGGTCTGACTAGGGAATCTACTGACCAGTTTATATGCCTGCCTAGCTAACAAATTGCTTTTGTTCAAATTGTTTCTTGAATTATTATTAATTAACTGATACAATCTTAAGTCATTTGAAGCAAAAATCGTTAGTAGTGTTTTTTTAAGAAAAAGAAAATGGCTATGGATGCTTAGTACCCTGCAGGTGACAAATAACCAGATAATAAAGCAAAGACCACATTTTGCAGAAGGCTCTCTATGTCTTTGCCAATATTCATTGCAGCCATCCAATCATTGGATGACTATTTGCAACCATTTCCATTTCTTCACTAATGAGTTATCTGAACTCTTGTTATTTCTTGCCATTTATTTCTTCTCTTTTTGCTTTGCTTTCTCAATGCCCATCTGCTGAATAGCTCTCTTAATTTAGAACAGGAGGCACCATATTAAAGGAATACTGGCAACAAGTCTAATGTGAATCAGAAAAATTCCTCAAATGCTTGCTTGTCTCTGACTGAATTTGCACACAGAAATTAAAATTCATTAAGCTAGAGACAGAGCATGTCGAGACTGCTGCAGGTTTAATAAAGAGGTCATTGCTTCCCATTTCTGTCATTCCAACTGAAGATATCATTAGGGCTAAAACTAAAATAAGAGAATGTCACAGAATGTCAGACTAGTCATAGTTCAACTTTTCTTTTTTGCATTAGTGACTCAGCCTGTTGCCATGGCAACCTGACACTTGTGTAAGGGATACTGGGTTTCATGCTTCTCCCTCGATGCTTTTTAGTTAGTATAAATTACACTCCTACTTCATGGGCTATTGCCATAATATTTATATCTGGGTCATACCAGTAAAGTAAGTTGAAGAAAATACCTGTTAAAAGCAGGACAGAAAACCTTTCTTTTTACAAGAGAACAAATGGCAATCTAATGTTTGATGTGAGCACCAATAACCTTATAATAAAATAAAGCATGAATTCTTTCTTCTATAGTAAGTCATGCTAATGCCTTTTATGGAAAGATTACAGCACTCTGGTCCTTCAGGAGTTTGATGAGGTCATCACTCTACTGTGGTTCAAGGCATAATCTTTAGGCATATGGTATTTGCCTTTGGGGTCCTGCCACTATCCTCTAATGCCTCTCTTGTCCTTTTGCAGCACTTCTTTTCCCACTCCCACTCCCACTGTCAGTGCCACATCTACCCATGGTCTCCCTACCTCCAGGACAGAATCATGTATACACTTCTTTGGCTCTTTCCCTCCTCCCCATCACCTATCCAAGTCATCCTTTACACTGTTGTCATATTGATCTTCAGAGAATACTCTTTCCACTATCCTACTTCCTGTTTCAAAAAACCTGCCATTAACCCTAACTGCCTATAAGGGATGGACTCAAGATTCAGAATGAGACATACATATATATTTACAAGCAGGAATTTCTTTAGTTTGACTATGCAGATTTGTTATAAATGCCTTTTTCCTTTTTTTTCTTTCTCTTTTTTCATTTTCAGTGGGAAGGAATGTAATAGATATTAATAAAAAGATAATGAAAAAAGACAGTACCTAAGGTGATTGAGTCTATACAAGATAATAGGATAGAAATATGTTAGCTATTTTAGACTTATAGGTTACTCTTAGAATGATTTAAGAAAATATTTAAGCACTTATTTTGTGCTGGGTGTGGTGCTTAGCAGAGAATATATATATATATATATATACACACACACACACACACACACACATATATATATATATATATATATATATATATATATATATATATATATATATATTTTAAATTGAGGAACTACCCTTGGGGAACTTACATTCAAGTTGGGGAAACAACAGGTACAGAGGTAGGTAAATTTAAAACAAACAAAAAAGAAATGAAGATCAATAAAGTTTTCCTATATGAAGTAGCACTTGGCTGAGGCTTGAAGAAAGCTAGAGATTCTTTGAGACAAGGCAAGAAAGGGATATACCTGGAGTATAGTGACAAAGAATGCAAAGTTTGGGAAACCCATTTCCATCCCCATATATTCCATATATGGAAAAATGTCAGCCAGCTGGCTGGAATGTGAAATACATGAGAGCATGGGATGTAAATCGATTTGAACAGCTAGATTGAGAAGAAACTTAAATGACAAACAGAGATGTTTATATTTTATTTGAGGGGGGATAGATAGTCACTATGAAGTTTCTCGAGCAAGGGAGAAACTCAATGGAAATTTCAAGAGCAGGAGATAATGTAAAGTTGAAATGGTTAACTGTAAGGCTAAGATTGTGAAGGAAAGTGATACCAGAGTAGGAGTGATAACCCTATACATTTCTATTTAAATTTCTAGGTTTATAATGATATTAGTTGAGCCCCTCAGCAAGATATAGAATATTCCAGGTATTTAGAGAAATGTAGTCCAAAATGGAGGGACTATTTGCTTTGTGTATATGTGTATGTGTATATGTTCACAAGTATATGTATGCATATATGTGTATGTAAACACACACATATTATATATATACATATACGTATGTATATATATATATTTGTATGTAGCTTTTCTACTTAGATTTCCATGGTTCTAGTGATAATATTTGCTTCTTTCAAGTATATTTCTAAGTTTATAGTGGTAATATTTGATTCTTTCTACTAGTTTTAGAACATTCCAGCTTTTTTGCATTCTAAAATGAGAGTTCTTGCCTTAAACATTTATTTCATTATAAAAAAATATTTTCTGTGCACCTAATTTTTCTAACATGTGCTGTGATGATTGTATACATGAGGACCTCTGTTGTATACTGATTACCTAGCACAAGAAAATGAATTGCTAATTGATTCATTCTTTACAACATGTCTCCCATATACTGACATGTCATCCTTTCACTTATATTACCACCACTTCCATTCAGGCCCTCCTTACCTCTCTCTCGCTTGGACTAATATAATGGCTTCCTAACAGATTTCCCAACTTCTATTATTTATAAGATTTCTTTCCATTTTAATTCCAATGCTCAAAAGAATTACTTCCGACCCTAATATTGAAGTTCCTTAACATTCTGACTTCAACTATCTTTCCATTTATCCAAGATTTATATTTTTTCAGACATTTATTAGCACTGTGACTCCAGGCAAATCACTTAACTGCTGGTTGCACCAGTTTCCTGATCTGTAAAATGAGTATAGTTTTACTATCTATCTCTCAGGATTGTTGTGAGACCAAATGAGGTGATAATTTAAATGTGCCTGGAGCAGTGTATGGCACAAAGTAAGTGCTATATAAATGCTAACTATTATTTTTTCCAACATATTTGTATCAACATCTCAAGTTTTTATGTCACTTATGTTTCTGAATATGACCTCTCTTTCTCTCTCTCTCTCTCTCTTTCTCTCTCTCTCTCTCTCTCTCTCTCTCTGAAATCTATCCCTCAATGATAAAGAATAAAAAAGTGGGGGGAAAAGTTCACAAAATAACCAATATATTGAAAAAGCCTGATGCTACTTATATATTACATAGTTATTCAACTCTGAAAAGAAATAAGTGATTATACCTTCTCATATATCTTATTTAGAAATAGGCTTGGCTATTATAGTTTCATAATACTTGGATTAAGTTGTTTTGTTGTTGTTCTTTCCACTTAAAATTATTATAGTCACTGTGTATACTATACTGTGTTCCTGATTACTTCACTTTGCATCAGTTCATGTGAGTCTCCTCATGTTTCTCTGTATTCATTATATTCATCCTTTCTTATAGCACATTCTACATAAGAAGAGAGGCTTGCCAGTTTCTACCAAGGTTTTAAACTATTGCAATACAAGTCATCCAATCACCTAAAATCTGTAGATTTTAGTCTGACATTTGAGCTGACTTTCTTTTATGAATAGGGTCAATGTCTCATCTAAATTTCTATTTGATTTAAGATTAACAATTCCCTTCTGATGCTAGTCAATTCCTGAGAAGAGCTTATATTTTCTTGAAAATCCATTGGGATAATCACAAAGTACTTTGTGAGTCTGAGAAATCATGGTTTTCCTCAGACTCCACAAGTTTTTTAAGTATTGCCAGTTAATGAATGGGAGGGAGGCAAGAAGAAAAAGTCTTGGTGAAGCTATTTCAATCTCAAATTTTCTCCTCTACATTCCTACAACTAACTTTGTAAATGTGGCCTGCAACTAACTTTTTAGGCTTTGGGATACCTGAAAAAATAATTCATGATGGAGGTATGGGAAAAGCACTAAGACCTGAGGGGGAAAGGTCATTTGAAAGGGAACCAAAAAGTGTATTTATTTCCTTGGGGGCGGGGTAATCTTAAGCCACAGGGTGGCACTATGGATCTTGGAGAGACTGCTTAGCCTCTTGGGGAAAAGGGACTTACTAGGACAACAAAGGGTCACTCCAGTATCAACTTCAATTTCAGCTCCCCACTGGGAATGAGGAGGGGGTGATAAGGGGCTATTTGAATATATTATGTTTTTATATCTATTTATGGGCTTCTGTGAATTCTCAGTATATCAAGCCTTTTGTTATCAATAATAAAGGCTGTCCAATACCCAATGTACATTTAATATCTGGTTTGAAGTTGAGGAGCTTATTATCTACATTTGAGGAAATGTAAACAGAAATAGTATGGTAGAAGACCACTGCCTCTGTTACTAGAACACTTGAGCTCAAATCCAGCCTTTGACATTGCCTATGTGATTTCAGACTCCCTGAGCTTCAATTTCTCTTCTCTGTAAAATCAGGGATTGGACTATGTGGACTCTGACACTACTATCAGATCTATTATTCTATAACCTAACCTCTATTTTGAGCATTTCCCAGGAGTTTGACAATGAAACAAGGGGAAAAATTGACTTTCTTTGGGTTGTCTCCAGGATCAGAACTAGTCTATGTGAAACCAGATTTTTGGAAAGGTCTTGGAAAAGATGTAACTTTCTGCTTTAAAACTTGAAACTATCATGTTTAGAGGAAAAAGTCTGGGTAAACTGAGTCCCTAAAGAATTTATAACTAATATATATATATATATAATTATATATATATACATATTATATACATAATATACATAAAATAACTAATATATATATTAATGTATATATATATATATAATTTTTTAAACTCTCCTTCACCATCTCCCAAATCTACCACTGCAAGCAGTTTCTTTTCTAAACCTTCCCTAAAAACTGTCAGCTAATTTGGTTTTTATGAAATTAGCATTGGCAGTTTCATTAGAGCTAAGACTATTCGGTTTAAATTTTAAATCAGTGACTATCTTGGCATATAAAAATAATAGTGACAAATCTCTGCTTATCACACTCAGCTTTGCCTTTGAAACCATCGAGTAGGAAGAACATGCAATGGAAACATATCTGTTGTCCTACTAGAAATTTTTGGCATAAATCCTAAGGCATATTTCTCCAAGGAAGAAAAAGAAACTGCATAAATTGCAGGGAGAACTAAGCCCTAAGTAGTGACTAATGGAAAAAAAGGAGGATTTTTAAAATAGCTGTGGGATGTGAGGTCTTAAACAATTCAGTCATTATCACCAATTGGTACCTCACACATCCTTGTTAATAATAATGAGCATCTAGATTATCCTTGGGGATACTATTAGGTCATCAAAGAGAAACAATTTAAATTCAGAATTTCTTGGTTCCCTTAATTCTCTTGAATTTCTCTTTTATCCATTTTTCATTCTGGAAGTTCTCTCTCTCTAGAGTTTTTATTCTCTTTCTCTCCACTGGTCTCTTTTCTAGTCACAGCTTTTATTCTTAGCTCTCCCTACAAAGCCTAAAAAAAGCCCTTAAACCTTTACTAGAACCCCGCAACATCTTCTACCTCCTCAGCAAACATCCCATTTTTCTGCTAAACTTTGTTGTTCTTTAGTCATTTCAGTAGTGTCTGATTCTTTGTGAGATATGAATTAGAATTTAAAGGATAGATTAGAATTCAAATGAGGAAACTAAAACAAATAGGGTTAAGTGGCTTGTCCAAGGTCACACAGCTAGTAAGAGTCTGAGGCCAGATTTGAACTCATGAATGAATCTTCCTGATTCCAAGCCCTGCTTTATATACTGTATCTCCCTTTCTCTTTAGCACAGACAGAACTGCTTGAAAAAGTGTTGACTTTCACTGTCTCCCTTGGTTACCCCCTAAAATTAGTATCTTCTCTTCCAAATTACTTTGAATCTATTTTACTTTTTTTGTATAAACTTATTTAGGTAGATATTATATTCTCCTGCTAGATCATTAAGCTCCTTGAGGACATACACACACTTAGTTTTTTAAAATCTCACAGTTTAACATTGCACTGTCACATATTAATTAATGTTTCTTAATTGATTTTTCACTTTAGACCATAATCTATCTTCTCCCCTTCACCCCCACTACTCCAGTGAAATTTTTCTCAAGAGTACAAGTTGTCTCTTCTACACTAAATCCAATAAATTTTTCTCATTCTTCATCCTCCTTGACTCCTCTGCATGATTCAATCTGTTGATTATACTCTCCTCAAAATATTCTCCTTCCTATATTTCCATGATTCTGCATTCTCACGTACTATCTTGTATAACCCTACTGACGTACATCTCTTCTTATCCATGTCTCTGTTCATTGCCTTTTAGTCTCATGAGTTTTCCATCTTTTTTTCTGCTCTGTAAATGTTGGTGTCTTTCAGGATTTTCTTCTTGTGAATCTTTTTTCCTTTTTTTTTTTTTTTAAATACTCTATGGTGGCCTTTCATTACCATGGCTCCATTTATTATACCTCTGAGGATGTTTCATATATGTGTGCTTATGTGTATTTATACATAATTGTGATTAATATTTATTGCACCTCTTTAGTGAACTCTATTTTCATATTTTAAATTTTCTGAATGGTTTCCTGGCACCTCAAATTCATTGTATTCAAAATTGAACTCTTAATTTCCCTCCCCCACAAAAAATCATTTGCTCCTACTTATTTTCCTTTTTCTGCCTATGGATTTATAATAATCTTGTTCATCTAGACTTAAAGTCATCCAATAATATTTTATGGCTTCCTCTTTCTAACTTCTAATGCTCAATGAATCCTGATATTTCTACCTTTTTTGTATCTCTTGCATCCATTCCCTTCTTGCTGTTTTCATTGCTAAGTTTAGGTTTTGCCTGGAGTTTTGCAACTGGTTTCCCTCATCTTCTTTCTTCTGTTACCTCCAATCCATACTATATATTGATGCCAAATTAATCCTCCTAAAGCATCATTCACATGACCTTTACTAACTCAAATGGTTCCCTACCATCTATTGCAATAGGTTTCAAATTGGCTTTGTTTTACATTCAAAGCTCTCCATCCTTTGGATCAAAATTCATCTCAATCAATCAACAATTATTTATTAAGTACCTTCTTTGTGCCAGATAGAAAAATAGCAAACTACTGTAGAATTTTTGCCTCCTCCTACAAATGGGGTCACAAAGAGTTGGGCATCAATGAAATAGCTCAACAACAACCAATTGGGAGTACAAATACAAAAGTGAAACAGTTCCGGCTTTTGAGGAATTTATATACTTTTAGGGGTAAAACATGTGCAAATACAAATATATACAAAATAAATATAATGCAATTTTTTAAAGGGAAGGGTACTGGCAATTCAAGGAACAGAAAGGAGTCATGTAAGAAATGATGAAAAATGTGACCTCCAAGTTGAAATTCAAAGAGGTGAAACTGAGTAAATTCCAGGAATAGGAGTAACCAGATGAAGGCATGGAGTACAAAGATAATCTGTGAATGTGAGAAAAAGTGAGTGGATCAGTGTATCTAGTTCATTGAATTTGGAAAGGACTGTATAATAATGTTGAATGCCTTCAATGCCCTTTCCACCCAAGCTCAACCAATTCATTATTGCCTCTATGTTGATATTCAGCTGAAATGCTTTCTCATTCATAATTCCTTGCCAGAAATGATCCCTCCTTTTAAACAACTACAGTACTTTGGACTTCAAATAAGAAAGACACTTTCATATTTTTGGCTTTTCTTTCCTCTCAACTTCACTAGGGTACAGACTGTGTGTGATTTTTCTTTGCATCTCTAACAGCAAGCACAGTGTCCTGCACATATGTAGAGTTTGCAAGTGCTTAATAAATATGTGAATTGAATATGTGAATTACTGAGTGTATGAATATGTGAATTATTGAGTGTACGAATGCAAAAGTAAGTCAATCAGCTTTTTTGTTTGTTTTAATGAAGCAATGATCTCTTTTCTAGTTGAACTTACTGTTAAAGGTAAGGAAAAGCAGCAGTGTCATTATCTAATGTTGTCATTATATCTCAATTGTCCCTCCTTTTCCACACTGAATAGCACAAACAAAATGAGACTATTACATTTTAGCACAGATACCATGTATTATATTTCAGACCTCAAAACAAACAAACAGAACCAAAAGTATAGCAAGATTTTCATGCTATTAGAAAAGAAAAGGCAGTGTGCTATAGTAGAAAGAACACTAAACTCTAAATTTAAAAAAAAAAAGCACAAACTTGAATTTAAGCCCTATCCCTGGCATTTATAATGTTACTTTCCTCCTTAGTTTTCTCAGTCTGTAAAATAGAGACAATAATACTTGTAGTGTCTATGTTGTTATAAGGAAAGCTCTCTGTAAACCACAATGGGTTATTATTTCTTTATTTCATTTATTTTTTAATTGTTAAGGTTATTAGCTAGCTAGCACAGATTGGGTTCAATATAGGTCAGTGTAGGGAAGGTCTTAACATTTAGGGGCAAACAGTGAACAAGATGATAATGAAAGGTATAAGTAAGTTTCCACTGGAGAACAGATAATTGTTAGTTGAAATGGGTGATAATAGTCTCCAGGTACCTACTATATGCATAATGAATGCTCATTTTTACCACCTCCACAACTCCACCAGTACAGAATACCAAACAACTTCCTCTATGGCCCAATCCCCAATATAAGAAACACTGGTTTAGGAAATTATGCTGTACATAAAAAGCTCCCCGTGCAATATTTTGAAAATGCAAGATGCTACATACTAGATCCTTTCAGTGGATTTTCCTCTCATAAGCATCTATCTGTTTCTCCCAGCTGGTCTTTGTTTCTGTATACTGTATCTTTGCCCAAAAAACATCCTAAATGGGGTCACAAAGAGGCAGACACAATTGAAAGAACTGAATAACAGATGTATATGTGGTCAATGCGTTCTGAGCAATGGGATGACAGATCCAAATCTATGTGCTAAAAATCCACAGAAAATTATGTTCTGATAGACTGATGAATCTTGCTCACACTCTGCAGGTCTATAAATTATTAGGTTTTGAAAGATTAGGACAAGTTTGGTATTCTAACAAATGTACATTGAATTGTAGCATAAAAGGAAGATATCAAGAAGGATTATTGGTTCAATAGGCATCTCAGGTCAGAAAACTTAAGTGAAGTCAACAGAAATATTGGCTTTTTCCTTCTTTTTTTCTCTCAATGCCTATCTATAGACACTGTAATATAATCTGATCTTTTGTTCTCTAAATATTTCAGTAAATTCAATTTTAACTCAACTACAGAGGCCTAAAAGTTAATTAGACATAGATATAAATGTAAAGTTAGGCACAGAATCTAAATGATTAAAATGTTGAGAATTTTCTTTGTGTAATTCTTTCATGAAAAAGATGGATTGAGTCTAGAATAAAGGTAACCTTTTTGGGGTAGACTAAAGCCACTTTCAACAGAGTTGTTAAATCTTCACTGTGAGCATCTACACCTTAGAAATCTGCAAATACTACAAATCCAGGGTTTGATATAGTGTTCTCTTGATTGTTTAGACTTTAGAAAGTGATGGAGAAAATGTAAATATTGTAAATAAATTTAAAAGTGTGTCTGCATATAATTTTTCCTCTCGGAGAGGGGAAAAACATCCCTGGGATGTTTATGAGGTCAGTAAATGTTTATTTACTAGGATTCTTCTGTGTGGAAAGCACCAAACTAGAAACAAGAGGGAAGGGATAGGGGCATGAAACAAGTTATGGGAGAAACTTGCCTGGAATTAATGCACCCTGGACAAACTGTCTAAGGTCATAAAAATGTGGCCTAAGATGATATTTCTTATGAAAAGTTGCAGAGCTATAGGAAGAAAGTACCTGTTGCATGCTTTAGACTCCGAAGTAAAACTAGAGAAGCAGATTCTGGAAAGCGGGGACTGTATAACTTTGTCACAAAATCCACAGCCAAGAGAAATAGAAAGCTACCACCAACTAGGGAAAGACATGGCTGAAGGAGATCAAGAAGAAGAAAAAGGAAAGTAAAAAGAGCAGTTTTGTAGTTGCCTGTTCTACAATCTCAACAATATTGTTGAGATTTAACAAAGGAATCTTTGAAGTTTATGTCCTTAGCAACAGTATCCTCAAATCTCAGAATTAAAAGGCCCTTTAGATTTCAGATCCAATTTATACCTAAGTTCCTTCTATTTATCTTTATTCATTCATTTATTATTTATTTGTATTCATTTATTTATTTTCCCTTTTTGTTCCCATCCATATTTTCCCTATAATGTTTTATGGTAAATGGTAATTTAAATGTCCATCATTTTACTAATTGATAATTTACTATTTCTTTGCCAATTATTTACTAATTCGCAAATTACTATATTACTAAATATGTTACCTCAAAGCTAAGTAGCACAGTGGATAAAGTGACAAACTTGGAATCAGGAACACTTCTTTTTCTTTAATTCTGGCCTCAGATACTTAACAGCTATGTGACCTTGAACATATCACTTAACCCCATTTACCTCAGTTTCTTCATCTGTAAAATGAGATGGAGAAGGAAATGTCAAATTACTCTTTTATCTTTGCCAAGTGGGGTCATGAAGAGACCCCATCATGAATCAGACATAAATGAAAAATGAATCAACAATAAATTTTATTTTTTTTTCTTTTCAAGGAGAAGGTGAAAAGAGGGATTCAAGGGGAGGAAAAAGCTTCCTCTTGAAATGGAAATATGGGGGGAAAAAGCAGGATTATGGCAACTAGTATTTAGCAGATGGAGCCACTGAGCTGGGCTCTGGTCTGGATGTTGCACATGAAACAGCACATGAGTCAGGAATTATAAAAGACTGGTAATTCCCTATTCTCCATGACTTAGTTCATGGTGCTTAAGTTATGGAGAAGCTTTACTCCAGTATTTCTTCATAGTAAAGGAATATAAGTTATTTTTGGTCAAGCAAAAGACAGTGGGTTGTTATTCAAAGTAGAAAGTAATGGCTTTTCAAGTAACCAAGGCACATGAAGAAATTTAGGCAAAGGAAAGTAAGATGGGATGTGACCAAAGTCTGATTCTCATGAGCCTTTTAGAAAACAGAAGAAAATTTTATAAAGGCAAACTTAGCTTTCTGACTCAGTTGAAAGATGTTTACCCATAACCCAGCAGTTTCATTGCAGTCCCAAAAGAAGATTACCTATTGAATCATCAACATCATTTCCTGTGACACATTTGACTTTCTCTTGGAGATTTGGGTTTACCATCTAAGTAATAAGTCATCTGAAATAAGCATTGGACACAGTGCTAGGCATTTGTGAGGGCCCTTAATTAACAGGCAAAAATTCTTCAGATATCTGAACTGTGATGTGCCATCTTTTAGTTCAGTGTTTTCAGTTCTGTCAACTGTTCCTCATGGGACGTGGCTTAAAGCCCCCTCATCATCCTTGGGATGTACTTCAACTTGAAGTACATTTCTAAAATGTTGCCCCCAGAACTGAGCAGATACTTGACATGTAGCTCAAATTTTATGACTGGATTAGTTGTTTTGAATATTTGTTCAATCAAGGTTCTGAAATGTCTTTAGTTTGGATACACCCTCTATACACATAAATTGCCATCACTCTATTGGGGGTAAGTCTAAAGCTTAAACCCTATAAGTTCAAGTTTGATGAATTGAGGCATTCATAATTCACTAAACAGTTAACAAAAGGAGGTTCACTTAACCCTAAAATGGCAAATATATGTAGCAAAATATCATGGCCCTTATCCTCTATAAGGCTTCCATTTCTAAGTAGAAACACATTTGGTCTACACAGTAGAGAATATTTATTTAGGGAAATATATATATATATATATAAATATAGGGAAATAATATAGCATCACCTCTCCAATATCTGTATTAGCAATGGACACACTCCTTTATTTCTGCTGTTCTTGATATGGTATGTATGATGTTTCTAGTGGATGCTGAGAAGTATACAGTGGGGGACACCAGTAAAATTCCTCCATTGGTCCTGATCTCAAAGAGGAGAGTCTCTAATTGTACTGTCCTGTGTGCTCCAGGACCCAGACCATGGGGCTATGGCTACCACTGAGGAATCAGCATTCATTAAGATCTGTTTAACCTGGGGGCGGAGCCAAGATGGCGAACTGCAGACAGCTTTCTCTATGAACTCCTTTGGGACCTTCCCCTCAAACCCAGACAAAGTGAGCCTTCCAACTGGTTTGTGAGTGAAGGCTCCGCCAAACATTTGGACTACAACGCACTTCTATCAAAAACCTACCTTGAAAGGACTCCGGAGAAGGTTAGCCTCAGGGGAAATCGGCCTCTGGTCGCGATCAGACTCCAGCCGGGGCGGAAGTCAGGGCTGCGATAGAGGGGCGGATTTAAGGCACCCAGGAAGCCCCTGGGAGACGCCTGGGCCACTTTGCTCTGCTTGTGGGCAGGTGCTTTGACAGATCTGCCTTTGGTAAAGGGTAGATGGAGAGAAGCTGAAAACGTGGTCCTAGTGCGAATCTAGCCCCACCAGTCTCAGACCGGAAGTCAACTCGGCAAACTGCCCCAGGGCAAATACAAATCGTTGCAGTTTTCTCTGTTTTTGACCAATATCCCAACTTTAAACCATGAGCAAGAAGCAGAAGAGAGCTCTCACCATAGAAAGCTTTTACGGAGAAAAAATAGAACAGTCCCCAGATCCTGACATTATGAAAACAATCCCAGATGTAGCCACAAAGGCAGACTTAAGTTGGTCTCCCTTTCAGAAGGCTTACCTGGATGATTGCATTAAGAATCTCAAAAGAGAGCTAGAAGAAGAATGGGGAAATAAATTGAGATCAGGGCAACAGAAATATCAAAAACTGGAAAATAGGACTGGCGAATTGGAAAAAGAAAACAGTTCATTGAAAAACAAAATTGGTGAATTGGAAAAAATCACCAACTCACTGGAAAATAAAAATGGTGAACTGAAAAACAAAATTGGTGAATTGGAAAAAGACAACAATTCACTGAAAAACAAAATTGGTGAATTGGAAAAAGACAACAATTCACTGAAAAATAAATCTGGCAAAATGGAAAAAGAATGCATTGAATCAAGAAACTCAATTGGCCAGCTACAAAAGGAGCTAAAAAAGATAACTGAAGGAAATAATACTTTAAAAATTAAAATTGAACAAATAGAAGTAAATGACTCAATAAGACTTCAAGAATCAGTTAAACAAAAACAAAAAAATGAAAAAATAGAAGAAAATATGAAATATCTCCTAGGAAAAACAACTGACTTGGAAAACAGATCCAGGAGAGACAATTTAAGGATTATCGGAATCCCTGAAAGCCACGATGAAAAAAAGAACCTGGATGCTATCTTCCAGGAAATCATGAAAGAGAATTGCCCTGATGTTTTAGAATCAGAAGGCAAAATTGGCATTGAAAGAATTCACCGATCACCTCCAGAAAGAGACCCCAAAATTAAAACCCCAAGGAATATCGTGGCCAAATTTCAGGACTATCGCACCAAGGAAAAGATATTGCAAGCAGCTAGAAAGAAACAGTTCAAATACCAAGGAACTGTCATTAGAATTACACAGGATCTGTCAGCTTCCACTTTAAAGGATTGAAGGGCCTGAAACCAGATATTCCAAAAGGCAAAAGAACTTGGATTTCAGCCAAGAATAAGTTATCCAGCTAGAATGAGCATCATCTTCTAGGGAAGAAGATGGTCATTCAATGATACAGGAGAATTTCACCTATTTCTAATGAAAAGACCTGATCTGAACAAAAAATTTGACCTCCAAGTAGAGAACTCAAGAGAAGCATAAAAAGGTAAAAAGGAAGACTCTTGAGAACTATATTTCTACTATAGGTATCCTTTAAAGAATGGCAGTATAATTTGATTTTTCTTTGATAATAATGGAAAAGAAATTAGAGGTGGAAGGGATATCATACTGAAAAAGAAAAAGGGGGGAGGGGGGAAAGGAGGCAAAATAAAGTAAAAATAAAGGAGGTAAAATAAGGCAAAATCTCATAAAGAGACATAGAAGATCTAATATAATTGAGGGAAAGAAGGGAGGGCGATGAGTATTGTGTAAACCTTACTCTCATTAGATTGGACTCTAAGAGAGTATATCAGACACTTTTGGCTTCAAAGAAAGGCCTGACCCTCCGTGTGGGAAGGTAGGAGGGAGGGGAGAAAAGGAAAGGGATAAACTAATAGAAGGATTAGGGGAAAGGTATAAAGGGGAGGGAGGGACTCTAAAGGGAGGAGGATTATTGGTGGGAGGTGGTAATCAAGAGCAAAGTACTGGGGAGGGGGGAAGGGAGAGAGGGGAAAGGGAAGAGAAAATCATAACTCTGGGTAAATAAGATGGCAGGGAATACAGATATAGTTATTTTAACTGTGAATGTGAATGGGATGAACTCTCCCATAAAACGGAAGCGGGTAGCAGACTGGATTAAAAGCCAGAATCCTACAATATGTTGTTTACAAGAAACACATCTAAAACATAGAGATACATACAGAGTGAAGGTAAAGGGCTGGAGCAGAATCTTCTATGCTTCAGGTGAACAAAGAAAGGCAGGGGTAGCAATCCTTATCTCGGATCAAGTAAAAACAAAAATAGATCTAATTAAAAGAGATAAGGAAGGAAACTACATTTTACTAAAGGGTTCCATAGACAATGAAGCAGTATCAATACTTAACATATATGCACCAAGTGGTATAGCATCCAAATTCCTAGAGGAGAAGTTAAGAGAGATGCAAGGAGAAATAGACAGTAATACTATACTAGTGGGAGATCTCAACCTTGCTCTCTCAGAATTAGATAAATCAAATTCCAAAATAAATAAGAAAGAAGTTAGGGAGGTTAACAAAAGGCTAGAAAAGTTAGGTATGATAGATCTCTGGAGGAAATTGAATGGTGATAGAAGGGAGTATACTTTTTTCTCAGGGGTTCATGGAACTTATACAAAAATTGATCATGTGTTAGGGCATAAAAACCTCAAAATCAATTGCAGAAAAGCAGAAATAGTAAATGCATCCTTCTCAGATCATGATGCAATAAAACTCACATGTAATATAAGGCCAGGAGAAAATAGACCACAAGTTATTTGGAAATTAAATAATCTAATCCTGAAGAACGAATGGGTGAAAGAGCAAATTATAGACACAATCGAAAATTTCATCCAGGAGAATGACAACAATGAGACAACATACCAAAATTTGTGGGACACGGCTAAAGCAGTTATAAGGGGTAATTTTATATCTCTAGATGCTTACTTGCGTAAAACAGAGAAAGAGAAGATTAATGAACTGGGCTTACAATTAAAAAAGCTAGAAAAAGACCAAATCAAAAACCCTCAATTAAATACCAAATTGAAAATTCTGAAAATTAAAGGGGAGATCAATAAAATTGAAAATAAGAAAACTATTGAATTAATAAATAAAAGTAAGAGTTGGTTTTATGAAAAAACCAACAAAATAGATAAGCCTTTAGTTAATTTGATTAGAAAAAGGAAAGAGGAAAATCAAATTATTAGTCTCAAAAATGATAAGGGAGAACTTTCCTCCAATGAAGAGGAAATTAGAGTAATAATTAGGAGTTTCTTTGCCCAACTTTATGCCAATAAATTTGATAATGTAAATGAAATGGAGGAATATCTACAAAAATATAGATTGCCCAGA